>PVKH010019939.1:0-14712 GCA_004027955.1 Chaetophractus vellerosus | reverse complement strand
TAAGCACATCTCTCTGTACTTTCATATTTTTCTCTTCTGCTCTGTAGCAAAATCACCAGGACAGCCAATACAAGTGGTTTATGTACCATCCCATCTCTATCACATGGTGTTTGAACTTTTCAAGGTTTGTAAAATAGTATTGCTTAACCTTCTTTACCAGTCCTTTCCTGAGGTTAGGACTCTGCAATTTAAACACTTCACTGGGTTCTCCTTGATTTCCTTGAAAGATGACTATCGTTTCATGTTCAGTATCATATCACATTGCTGGAGATCAGCCTTCTGTCCACGCTGGTGGGCAGCTCAGTAGAGTGGTAAGCTCAGGCTTTGGAGTCAGAAAGATCCTAGCTCTGCCAGATACTAGCTGTGTGACCTCAGGCAAGTCATTCAGCATCTCACCAAGTCTCAGTTTCTTCTTTAAAACAAGGATAGCACCACCCAGGATTGTTGGGAAGATTGGGAACAACATACTAGGTGCCCAATGTATGGCAGCATGTTATAGATGCTCAATGAAATTATATTTATATTTTTATAAAACAAAATATTTAGAAGAGTGATTCACAGCTTTCTACGATTAAAGAACCAGAGTCCTGTTACATGAATGCTTTTTATTTTGAGAAAGTCATTTATATTGACTACACAGCATCTGCTGTTCTGTTTGCTCTTTATGATAAAATTTGAAAACTAAAATTGTGCTAGTAACATTGAGAGCACCTTTTTTTCCCCAGTGAGACTTGCTGGTAGACAGGAAAGCGGGGGGTAAGGAGCTTATGGGGCCCTCTGGTTGAAACGACTGCTCTGGATCAGACCACTGGAGTCTCCTACTCTAGTAACTTGTTTCTTCAGCCAGCAGCAAGAGAGAAGAGGCAGCTCTCAGTCTGATAATGAAAAACTAAAACTAAAACAGAAAACTGACTGAATATCTTAGAAAACATATCAATGATCCCATTTAAGCAACGATTGAAGAATGCTCTTTTGTTCTAAGATAGCAAGAATGCATCTGATACTTTACAAAATCTTCCTACAAAGTGGTTAAATAAATAGTGTTTGGCACCTAAGAACTGTTTTTTTCCTTGAAATTTCCGTCACATTATACCTCATGATGCTTAATAAAGGATGTATTGCCATATTACATAACATTTTACATAATGTCAATAATAATGGCTTTCATCTGGAACCTAATCTGAAAACTAATCTTCAGCCACCTTTGGTAGAGATGATATGATCTTCTCCTTAGGGATACTCATTCCTGATTGGAGAGCCAGGGTCACGTACCCTTATTTCCAATTCAATCCTATCTTTTGCCTTTTTAATTATATCTAGTCTTTATCAGTTTCCTCTCCAATGCTTCATGTCCTGGTATTATTGTTTAATGCTTATGCTATATTGGTAAATAGCATTATGTGTACTCTGGATCCTTTAGAAATGGATCAAAAATGGTTTTACAAAATAAATTATCCATAGTTTCAAACTAGAGGTAAATTTGATTAGTTTCTACTTGATAATAAGACCATTGTTAGTACTATATGAAAAAAAATGTTTTTCCTTAAAGAAATTTATAACAATTAGAATTGTTTTAAAAATGAGGGGAAAAAAACTGTTTTCAAAAAGAAGCCATTGGTTTTTAAATTTTAAAATTATAAAAGGGGTTTATACAGAATTTTCTGCTTTAGTTAAAAGTGTTTAGAAGTCTGGATTTTAAAAATATGTGGAAGTTAGTTGGAATCTTTAAATCAAGATATCCCCTAAATTCCTCAAAATTGACTACTTTTTAAAAGTAACTCCTTAAATATGGTTATAAGAATTATGATTCTTTGGCATATTTCCATAGAATAAAAAATTCTTGTAAATTCCAATACAGCATATGTACTTCTGAAAATTTTAGTTTCTTTCTTTTTTTTTTAAATTTATTTTTAATGTAACTACTGTATTTCAGAATGCAATGAGAGCAACTATGGAACACCATGCTGACAAAGGAGTTTATCCCCCTATTCAGGTTCACGTCACTCTAGGTAATGAGGATTTGACTGTGAAGGTAAATGCATTTTGTTTGTTTGTTTTAAATTGATGTGTAGGCACACATAGATGACCATGTACATAATTTTTAGAAGACATTGTAACTTATTCTTGGGGAAAAAAGTCATGTCACTAACAGTTGCGTAGTTGCTTCATTTATCTGGCAGATTATGAAATTATCCCTTGAGTTTTTTCCTCTTCCTGTCCTAATCCAGGTATTCAAGTTAAAGGAAATCCTAGAGACAGACAATTTAGCAGTAATCACCAATATCCACTTTGATCGAAAAGATCAAAAAATCTAAAATATTTCTAAAATACTTCACTATTTTCAGTGTTACGTAGTACATCACTTTTCATTTTTAAACGTGCTTTTCAATCTATATTTACTCCGTTTCATCTGATTCTCATAACAACGCCTTAACTGCGAGTCCAGGTAATTTTACCCCCAATTTTACAGATGAGGAAATTAAGACCCAGTGATTAGCTCACAAGTACACAGCAGAAACATGACACGTGACTTAGATCCAGTGCTAACCTTTCCCACCACATTGTTCTGGTGGCCCAGTTTATTAGACCATGATGGTATATCTCTTTTTCAAAATAATTTTTTAAAATGTATATTAAATTTTAAATGCAGAGAGTATAAAAATCAGTTTCTTCCCACTTGCATTCTCACCACTCAGAGGTAGTCTTATAGCAGTTTCTTCTGGTATTTACCTCTGTATTTCTCAGTGTTCTGATATTGTTATTTCTGAAATTTCTTTGTTTTACACCGTAAATAATAACTTTCTGTTGTAGCTTACAGAGGAGTTAGCTCTCTTAGAGCACTTGTTCCCCTTCCCCAAGTACCACTTTCTCCTCATACTTTCACCTAGCATTTAAGTTAATACCTAGGATTCTAGGTTGAAAATACTCTCTCTGCAATATTTTAAAGGCATCTATAGTTCTTTTTTTTTTTTAATTTACTTTCTTTTTTAGTAATTTTTAGTTGTATTCACAAGGTTGTACAACCATCACCAATATCTAATTCCAGAACATTTCATCACTCCCAAGAAAAACCCCGTACCCGTTAGAAGTCACTCGCCCTTCTACCCTCTCTAGAGCCAGGAAACTGCTAATCTACTTTGTGTCTATGGATTTACTTATTTTGGTCATTTCATCTAAATGGAATTGATTATGTGGCCTTTTTTGTGACTGGCTTCTTTTACTTAGCATAACGTTGTAGCGTGGATCTGTACTGCATTCCAGTATACAGCTGAGTATACTCTGCTGTATGGGTATAACACATTTGGTTTGTCCATTCATCAGTAGAGGGATATTTGGGTTGTTTCCAGTTTTCCGCCATGATGAACAGAGCTCCAATCAACATTGGTATACATGTTTTTATTAAGTTTTCTTGATTGTTTGTTTTTTTTTTTTTTTCTTTTGAGGTACCAGGGCCAGGGATTGAACCCAGGACCTCATATATGGGAAGCCAGTACTCAACCCCTGAGCTACATCGGCTTCCCTGAATTTTTTCCTTTGTTTTGCTTGTGATTTGTTTTTTTTTAAGAGGCAGCCGGAAACAACCCAGGGCTTCCCATGTCCGAGGCGGGCGCTCAACCGCATGAGCCACATCTGCAACCCCTAATTCTGTTTTGTCTAATATTATTATTACCTCTCTGGTTCTCTTTTGGTTTCTGTTATTACACTGTATCTTTTTCTTTCCTTTTACTTTCAACCCATCTGTGTCTGTGAATCTAAAGTTTGTCTCTTTTAGACAGCATATAGTTGGGTCATATTTTTTTTAATCCATTCTACCAATTTCTGCCTTTTGATTGGAATGTTCAAGTCATTTACCTTTAATTTAATTACTGATAAGATAGTGTTTCTGCCTGCCATTTTGCTATTTTTTTCCTATATATTTTTTTTCTATGTGTCCTTTATCTTTTTTGTTCCTCTCTTCCTCCCTTACACTTGCCTTTTGTCTTGAAACAATATTTTCCATCACCTTTTTAATTCCTTTGTTGCTTCTTCTACTATATTTGAGTTATTTTCTTAGTGGTTACCCTGAGGATTATGATGACTTTTAACTTATAACAATCTAGTTTGGATTAATACCAATTTAATTTAAATAGTGTACAAAAAACTCTGCTCCTAAATAACTCAGTCTGCCCTGCCCCTGCTTATGTTGTGATTGTCAAGTTACATCTTTATACATTGTGTGCCCTTCAACATAGATTTACAATTATTGTTTTATGCAGTTATCTTTCAAATTATAAAAGAAAAGTTAGAAACCAAAAACATTAATACTGACTTTGTATTTGTCTATGCATTTAGCTTTGCTGGTGTTATTTATTTCTTCATATGGATTCTAGTTACTGTCTAGTGTTCTTTAATTTCAGCCTTTCTTGTAGAGCAAGTATACTAGCAATGAGCTCTCTTAGTTTTTTGTTTACTTGGTAATATCTTAATTTCTCCTTCAGTTTTGAAGGACAGCTTTGCTGTTTATATAGAATCCTTAGTTGACAGTTTTTTCTTTCCACACTTTGAATATGTCACCTGTCTCACTGCCTTCTGGTCTCCATGGTTTCTCATGAGAAATCAGCAGTTAATCTTTTTGAGGATCCCATGTATGTGATGAATCGTTTCTTTCTTGCTGCTTTCAAGATTATCTCTTTGTCTTTTAACAGTTTGGTTTTGATGTGTCTAAGTGCAGAGCTCTCTGAGTTTATTCTACTTTGAATTTGTTGAACTTCTTTGAAGTGTAGGCTCATGTTTTTCATCAAATTTGTGAAGTTTTGGCCTTCCTTTCTTCAGTTATTTTCTTTGTCCCTTTCTCGTCTGTCCTTTTGGGACTACCATTATGATATATATATGTGTCTCACAGATCTCTGAGGCTTTGTTTACATTTCTTCATTCTTTTTTCTTTCTGTTCCTCAGACTGGATAATCTCAATATGTCTTCATTATCAGTGATTCTTTCTTCCATATGCTCAAATCTGCTGTTGAGCCCCTCTAATTACTATACTGCCAACTCCAGAATTTCTATTTGGTTCTTTTTTAAAGTAATTTCTCTCTTTTTTATTGATATTCTCTATTTGGCCATGCATTGTTCTCATATTTTCCTTTAGTTTTTTAGTTGCCACTAGTTCTTAAGAAATAGTTTCCTTTAGTTCTTTGAACATATTTAAGATAGCTGATTGAAAGGCTTTGTTCAGTAAGTCTGTGTTTCCTCAGGAATATTTTCTTTTGATTCCGTTTTTTCCTGTTTATGGTCCATACCTTCTTATTTTTCTGCATGTCTTTTAATTTTTTGTTGAAAACTAGACATTTAAGATAATATAATGTGATAACTCTGGAAATCAGATTCTTCCCTTTCCTAAAGGTTGTTTTTTTATATAGTGACTTTTATGAACTAATTCTGTGAAGTATATTCTTTTCTGTGAGTGGCCACATAAGTCTCTTTTCAGTTAGACTAGTGATTAGCTAATGATTGTACAGATGTTTCCTCAAACACAAAAATCAGGAAGTCTCCCAGTCGTTGCCATGGGCTTCTGTGTTAGGTTTTTTTAAAAAGATATATTTATTTATTTACTTTATCCATTTTAACTGCCCTCCCCCCATTTGCTGTTTTGTGTCCATTCGCTGGGCAATTCTGTGTGTCTGTTTCCTGCCCTCTCTTCTCATCCTTCTCCTGTCTTCACCGGGATTCGATTCTGGGGATCTCCAATATGGGAGAAGGCGTTCTGCCACCTGCGCCACCTCAGTTCCTGGTTTTTTCAGTGTGTCTCATCTTGGCTCTCCCTTGTGTCTCTCTCCTGTTACATCATCATCTTGCTGCGTGGCTCGGCGGGGCCTGGCGGCACATAGGGCACACCTTGAATGTTCAGCCAGGCATTTGACACCTCTGCCCTAGCCTTTACTTCCTGCTTCTGCAAAGCCTCAGGGTCATTCAGAGGTGAGAACTTAGGGCCTTTTCAGCTCTTTCCTGAGCATGTTCCCAAGAATATCTCTGAGCTTTTCAGAGTCTCCATGGAATCTCATTCCCTAGGTTTTCTTGTTAAGCTTTCTGGTTAGCCTGTTGTTTGCTCCAACTGTTATCCACTGCCCAAGGCAGCCCTCAAGTTAGTTGGTTGTCTCTAATTGTTTTTGACAAATGCCCTGGGTGAAATGGTTTTTAAAAAGTGAGCTCACAGTCAGGTCAAATAGAGACAGCCTTCCCACTGGCTGCTAAGATGCGGGTTTCACTGTGGTTGCATGTTGTTGGTTTTTAAGGCCACCTTGAATTCTGTTCCTGTTTTATCTTTTATCCCTGTGAAGACACTATAGTTTTTTTTTACAAAATAAAGTCAATTTCCCTTTGCTCCCAGCACTGTTTCTTCTAAGATTCCTTTTTTCTGTTTATCTCTCTTGGCTGTTTATTTACAAGAGTGAGGCACACATAAATAAATACATGGTGATACTGTCTATTTGCTGAAGAAAACAATGTGAAAACTTTACTCTTTTCAGCCCAGATCCTAATGTCTGTCTACAATTTGGTTAGCTATGTGACAGCTACTTGTGCATTAAGGTTTACTGGAATCAGAATAATTACTATATGTCTTCTACCGTGGGACTAGTGTTGTGCTGCAGAACAGTCATTCTCACAGCCTTTTCTGTTCTGATTTGTGTGCTTTGGCAGGCTGGCCCATGACCTGAGGTCACCCAGTGCCTGCGCAGATCAAGGTTAACTGAGCTAGTAGGCACTCAGCAAAGATTAACTAGGTTAACTGAGCTTATAGACACTCAGCAAAGATTAGCTAGGTTAACTGAGATTGTAGACACTCAGCAAAGATTCTTTCTGTACAGGTAGACAGGTTTTGTTTAGTGTTAGGGAGTTTGTCTATTTGATGTAAAGGAAGGCTTGTAAGGAATTTGAACAGAATTGTTCTCAAAGCATAAAAATATATTGTACTGTATTAGACTCTGCCTCCACTCGTTCATCTTCCTCCTTACATCCAAGGGCACTTGAACACATCTACTTTTGTCATCTCTTGTTACATGTTAAATGCTTGCTTTACTTGTCTTCAGTATAGCTTTCATCCCCATCACTTACCTTAGACTTTCAGGGTCAAGGCCTGGGATTTTTTTCTCTTCTTTTAAATTGTTCAAATTGTTGCCTTTTTCTTTCTTTCTTTCTTTTTAAAATCTTTTATCACTCTCCTAAAAATTCTGTCAATGAAGTTGTTTTTTTCTGTCTTAAAATTCTAGCTTTCAGATTTTGTGTGTTTTTGTCTATATGGAATAACTAGTAGCAATGTCAGCCATGTGTTTTAAATTAAAATTTAAATGTCTTGGTTCAGTAATCACTGGTGATTTCACAAACTTGATAGTGAAATAGCTGTTGGATAAGAAGCTTCGGGAGCCCTGGGTGAATGCAGAACTAGTAAATTTCCTGGCTTCAGAGCTGTCATCAAGTGAGCAGCGGTTCATTCCTCCTGGGTCGTGAGTTAGCCTAGGGAGCTCAGTGGTATGCGGATCAGGATGTGAGGGATGGCAGCGTCTGCTTAGATGGTATTAGAAAGTGGTGATTTGATGTACTGAAGAGAAAACTTTAAAAATAATTGACAAACTTCTCAGCCTTCCTGTTGGCATTGCTCCCACTACCCCATCTCTCTCATTATCCCTTCCTTTTCCTTGTCACAGGCTTTCTGTTTGATTCTAGATTTTTTCCCTCTCAATTCTCATAATCAGAGTTTTCCTGTTTAATTTTCACATCTCAATGTACTTCTCATCAAATTGCCATTCTTCTTGCCTTCTCCTGGTCTTTAGTATATACAGCTTTGGGGACTAATTATCTGTCTCTCATTATTCTCCCCTTCCCTTTCCCTAAATAACTTGGAAACTCTTTTGTCCATGTTACTCATGTCCTTAAAAATCCATCAGTTCTAGTTTATTTTGGTTTTGGCTGCAAAGCAAAGCAGGATAACTTTATCAGTTTTTCAACTGTATTCGTAAGGCTTAGTTTGCCCCCTTCGCCTCTAGTAAGAGGATGCTTCCCTACTGTTGTTTGTGCCCAGTGACTCTGCTTTTCTCAGCCCACCTGCAGCTGGATTTCACTTCTTGCTTCCTACCTGCTGGACCGCTGTTGTCTTTGTAGCAGAAAGGTTAAAGAAAGCCAGGAAATATTTATTCATGTTTACCTTATCTTCCTATCTAGCCTAGTATGCTGGTTATGCAGCAGAGCATTGAATTGAAACATTGAATTGCTGTATACCAATTCTTAATAAATTCCTTGAATACTTCTATTCTGTAATTACTTAATTGTACACGTATTAGAGGCAAGTCATCAAATGGTATTCCAAGGCAGATGAATTTATTTTCAAAATTAAGATAGATATACTTGGTTCCCATTATAAAAATATGCATACTGTGAAGGCTTTTTAAGAATATATAAAAACTCAACTATAAGCCACTTAGCCTTTTGACTTTGGAAAAAAACCAACTTTTTATTTTGAAGTACTTTCATACTTACAGGACAGTTACAAAAATAGTATGAACCCCACACAGAGAACACTAACATACACCTACCCTCAGATACCCAGATCCACCAATTTTAACATTTTGCCACATTGGCTGTATCATTCCTTCTATCTGTCTTTCTATTTATCAATCTGTTTTCTGAACACTTGAGTATAAGTTGTACAAATCATGCTCCTTGAAAACTTAATATTGCCCTGTACATTTCCTAAGAAGAAGGATATTCACTTATGTAGCCACTTGAAGTGCAGTTATCAAGTTCAAGAAATTTAACACAGTCTATATTCCAGTTTTTTCACATGTCCTAGTAATGTCCCTTTGAGCCTTTTCTCTTCCCTTGTTAGATCCCACTCAGGATCATATATTTTATTCAGTTGTCATTGTCTCTTTAATTGCCTTTCTTTCTTTTTTTTAATTATTGTGAGAACATGTATATATAACAAAAAACTTCCCATCTCACCATTCAGTGGCATTAATCCCATTCACAATATTGCAGTACCCTCACTGCCTTCCATTACTAAAACTTTCCCATCCCCCAAACAGAAACCCTGTGCCCATTAAGCACTAACTCCCCACTTTCCTCTGCCCCTTGCCCCTGGCATCCTGTACATTAAATTCTGTCTCTATGAGTGTGCATATTCCTTATATTTTCTTTGTCTATGGGACTTAAATTTAACATACTGAATATAACAGTCTCATTTACTTTGACACCAAACTTGACTTCAATAGTATACACAAACTATGTTCCTATACCCCTCCTTCCCTCTACTTTTATGTAGTTCTTGTCACAAATTGATTTATCTTTACATTTTATGCATTTGCCTTTTAGAACCTGTTGGAAGTAAACCCTGGATTTACAAACTAAAAGTACAATAGTACTGCATTTATATTTACCCATGTTGTTACCCTCACCAGAGATCTTTATTTTTTCATGTGACTTTAATCTGTTGTCTATTGTCCTTTGCTTTCAACCTGCAGAACTCTCTTTAACATCTCCTGTAGGACTAGCCCAGTGGTGGTGAAATCCCTTAACTTTTGTTTATCTGGGCATGTCTTAATGTTTCTCTCAGTTTTGAAAGACAGTTTCACCAGTTATAGAATTCTTGGTTGGCAGTTTTTTGCTTTCAGCACTTAATATGTCATCCCATTGCCTTCTTTCCTCCCAAGATTTCTGATGGAAAATTGGCACTTAATCTTATCGTGGCTCCCTTGTATGTGACAAATTGCTTTTATCTTAAGACTTTCAGAATTTTCTCTTTATCTCTTGCATTCTACTGTTAGATTATAATATGCCATGGTACGGGTCTTACTTGTATATCTCTCTCTCTCTTTCTCCCTCTCATATATATATATATATGTATGTTAAAGGCAGATTACATTAATATTATAGGTAGTAGAACAATTTCAATTTTGTAACAAAAGAAAATGGGTATAGTGGATTAGAATAGTAGCTATGAGCTAGGAAAATAAGTATGTTAAACTATAAAGGAAAACAGAATAAAAATAATCTCTAAATAAATTACTAAATTCAGTGTACCATATAATTATTTGAATTGCAAAATGACATAAGAACAATATAAAGACCTGTGTGCCTTACAAACTCATGAGAAAGTTGTCTGGGTGGAGGGGCTTCAATGATGTGCAGGTGCTTATAGAAGAGATTCTAATACACAGTGAAGTGGTTCTGTTTTTTCCTCCCTGAATATGAAAATTATACCGAGTTTCTTTTTTTCACAATAAAAATAATTGTGAAAAAAATCCAACCAATATTAAAAATGAAAGGAAGAAAAGGAATTATGTATGTTCCAGGAACAATAAATTATATATCTCTTCAGACATTTTATAATGTAATTTTTATAAAAGTAGGCTATAGATGCTCTATCATAACTTTTTTCTGCTTAACCTTTTGTAGTTGTCACTCTTGTCAATCCATACATTTCTATGTAACATTTAATGGATAAACAATATTCCAATTTAGAATGTACTTTAATTTACTTAACGAATTCCCTATTTAGGTTGTTAACAACTTTTAGCGTTTCTAGATAGTGCTCTTAAGGACATTCTCATATGTAGAGATTTGAACCCTTTTCTGATTATTTTCTTAGGATAAATTTCTGGAAATGAAATTTTTGGGTGAAAGGGTACATGCATTTTAAATCTCATAGTTGCCGAACTGCCTATCAGAAAGGAATAAAACTAGTTACTTCCAAGATAGGCTTACCGTGTGCCTTTGCTAAACTGCACTGTGAGTGCGACTTCAGTAAAATACAAAAACACAGCATTGAATTTGTATTATGATGGAGTTTATTATATATTAAAATTTCACATATTGGAGGAGTCATGCTGGGTCCACCGATGAGGGAAAAGTTTATATTAGCAACTTAAATTGTGTGGTGCTAATTTTCAAAAGCGGTGTACTCTCTAGCCAGCCGTTAAACTGGGACACTTGGTATTTTGCTGTTTATGAAACTTAGTTGTAAGGCGTGCTCTTTCTCATCCGAGATGAGTGACCGTGGAGGTGGTGTTCCTCTGAGGAAAATTGACAGACTCTTCAACTACATGTATTCAACCGCACCCCGGCCACGTGTTGAGACGTCCCGAGCAGTGCCCCTGGTATGTGACGAAGAAATAATGAAATGTGTTTTTGTGAATTGCCTTCCGTGAGCACTGGCTGCCAAATCAGTCATCTGAGCCATCATGTTGTGTGTTGGAAGAAGTGATACTGTCAGAAACAAACATTCTCCTCATTTAAACAGTCTTTGGAATACTTATTTTTTCCTTTTAATTGGAAAGGGTACAAGACAAAGAGTATTTCTTTTGGAGCTCTCATTGCCAAGCTTGATAGTGATATATCAGTAGTTTTTATTTGGCAAACCACATTTTGATATACTACTAATAATGTGAAGAATAAATTACTGATTTTATTAGTATGTGGTTAATACTGATTTAATATTTAACATTGATTTTTTTCCTTGAATATTTGTAATTTAAATAGAAAGATCTCATATTCTAGAGTTTGATCAGTTTGTTAACCAACTTGAAGGTGTCTCAATTTACAGTCTCTTTGATAGCGTTTTTATGGATCTTATTCACTTACTTTCAGGTTTAATGAGATCAGTTTTTTGAATTGACTCCTGTCCCCCATGCCCCATCTCCACTACATAAAAAACACTTTGTAATCCTGGAGGAACTCTCTTTTCCAGGCCTTAAAGCTCCTTTGGCATATACACTGGAGTTAGGCTATAACAGATCTCCCGTGTGACAAAATGCTATAGATGGGTCTATTTTAGACCTTTTCCTAGAAGTTACTAGAAGGACTTTATTCTAAAGGCTTTACCTGTTGTATATTTCCACAGCATAAATTCTGCGGTTACAACTGTAATATCGTTCATGTCTTACCAGACTTTTAAAAGATTGCTCTAGTAATGTGCTTCTCAATTTGAGGTATGTTTCTCCCAGGGGCAGGTGTCCATATGCCAAGGGTCAGGCAAAGTCAAATGATAGACAGGAGCTTCTTCTTAGAATTCTGATTTTACTGAAAGAATTGGGTGGGGTGAGGAAAGGACAGGAAGGAGTGCTGCTTTCGTACTTAATAAATGTTGTGTAATTTTTGTGAAAAGCAACATTGAGTACTGATTACCAAACCAGACTCTGGATCTAAGCTATTTCATTCCTGATTCTGCTATATCCTAGCTGGGTCACCTTGGGAAAATTATTGACCTCTATGCCAGTTTCCCCAACTTGAAAAATGGGATTACTGTGAGGATTGAGTTATATATATAAAAATGCTCTTTTAAGCAGCTGGCACATGTTACTTGCCATATAAGTATTTATTGTTTGGGGGATTCAGAATTTGTGGAATTTTAAGAAAATAGGAGGTTTGCCATGGGGCATCTGTCCCTTATACACTTGTACAGGGATCTCCCTTATTCTTCTCTGCTGTGTGTGTGTGTGTGTGTGTGTGTGCACGCCTATGTGCACACACACACTGATGGTGAGGAGAGGGGAGGAATGTTTGAAAATCACTAATAGTACAAATCTATAAAGCAGAGAATCAGAAGATACCATAAGCGAATCTTAGGGAAATATTGTTTATATACGATGGTTCTTCATACTGGGCAAAACAAAAATAAAAGTGGCCATATGAGCTGGAAGTTCCAAGGACAGGTATAAAGTGAGGCTGGGATGTCATCAGTTTTAGGTGCCATCTCTCAAGAAGACATTGGATTTCTCAAAGTACATGGTCTTCAATAATACTTACTGGAAAATAATATAATGTGGAGATGGAATATAAAGAGTAGGACTATTTCTTAAGTTTTTCTTTTTACTAGAATAATGCTTTATCTTAAGACAAATTGATACATGAAATTCTGTACTTTCAAATGGAAAGATAATTCTTATTTTAAAAAAAAACTCTGGTTTCCATTAAAAATAATCATAGGTTTCCTTGAGATAAGTTAATTTAACAACTTTGGGCATCTACAGCAAGGTAAACACTGTATTCTATATTTAATAAAAGTTCAAGAAAGCACAGTTTTTTCAACAACATATTTATCGAGTGAAATGAGAGAACTGTTTATAAATGTGACTATTTTTTATTAGCTTCAGAAATTGCATACATCATTTATTTTATTTTATTTTATTTTTTTGGTTACATATCCCCCCCCCCTTTCTGCTTGCTCTTGCTGTGTTTATTTTTGTGTTCTTCTGTGTCTGCTCTGTCTCCCCCCCGTTGCGGTGATGCGCCGAGTCAGCTCACTGCACAGGCGGCTCTGTTTCCATTCACGGGCGGCTCTGCTTCCGTTAGTGGGCGGCTCTGCTCCGTTCGCGGGTGACTTGCCCTGCCTGTGGCAGCTTTGCCCTGCCCGTGGCGGCTTTTTGCCCTGCCCACAGCGGCTCTGCCCCGCCCACGGCAGCTTGCCTTTCTCAAGGCAGTCTGCCCGCCCAGAGAGTCCCCCCGGGAACCGAACCCGGGGTCTCCCATGTGGTGAACCGGCGCCCTATCCACTGGGCTACAGCCGGCCCCCCATCATTTAAATTGATAGCTAAATTTTATTTTCTTAATGAACAAATCCCAGTAAGTGCTGTGACCCTTGTCTATTGCTAAACTGCAGGTTGCTCAATCTGTTTTACAATATAACTACTGCTTCTTGGCAGTAGTTATATTGTAAAGTCACTGAGATAATAAGGATGAAGCAAGTAGTTGGGTTCTCAAAAAGTAAGAGGAAAGACAAGGGGTGACAAGAGACCCCAGGACTGACAGCTTAGTTCCTCGCAGATAGCACCGTGAAGCTGTCCTGAACGTGGATGCTCTGGTCCCCAGTTTTGAATTCTGTTTAAATGATGGTGTAAAATCTTGGATTCTAGGAAAAATCTAAAAAGCCCCAGGAAATGTAAAATTTTGGACAGATTTACATGAAGTTGTAATGGATTATGGTATAATTTTATAATTAACTTGAAAGAGATGGAACCGTCATCAAATTTAGATGTGACTTTTTCTTTTTTTTATTTTTTATTATATATCCCCCCCTTTCTGCTTGTTCTTGCTGTGTTCATTTTTGTGTTCTGTGTCTGCTTGCTCCCCGCCCCTTGCTGCTCCAGGGTAAATCGTGACTTATGTACCCTCTTCAGCGCTTAGCTAGCTCACTGGTATAAACCTGCTTCATCCTTTTGCCTTGCCGAGGACAAGGGCTTCCTTCTGATGTACCTCACTCTTCCCATCCCTTCCACATTCTGACTCGTTAGGGCAGACGTACGAGTTCTGTATCCATATGGAACAGGATGATAGCTTTTTGTTGGATATACCTAGAAAGGCAAGGGAAAACATAAAACGTTCACTACGTTTTAGCCAGGTTCATAACTCTTAGATGGATTTTTTAAAAGAAATAGTTTTATCTAAGTATGTACTGTTGCAAAAATAAGACTTGGAGCTACAGCCTTAAGCTGGGAATGCAAGCATTTTTATCTCTGAGAGTTTTGTTTAGAAAACAAATAACTGTGCCACAGAAGGTTTTTTTTTTACCAAGTTAGAGATTTGAAATGATATCATGGCATATGGCATCGGCTGGATTCGCTTTAATAATGCTCTTCAGCAGTGGGGTATTTCTAAACCTGTAGCTTGTCTGTTCTGTGGGGTGGACATTACAAGCCTTAAAATTATAGAACTAGAGACTCATTTGCAGCATTTGTATTACTTTAG
>PVKH010019938.1:0-14722 GCA_004027955.1 Chaetophractus vellerosus | reverse complement strand
TTTGCTTGTTGTTTATTTTTGTTTTTTTTTTTCCAGGAGGCATGAGGAACCAAACCCGGGACCTCCCATGTGGGAGGCAGGCACTCAACCACTTGACCCATATCTTCTCCCCCGATTACATTTTTATAAAGGTCACTCTGGCTGCTCTTGATGTGTTAAATTATAGGATAAGAGTGGAAAGAGGGAAGATATTGTAGCAATTCAAGCAAGAAATGTTGGTGACTTGGATTTCAATTGTTTTCAGTGGAGATGGAGAAAAGTGGGTGATTTCAAGATAGGTTGTAAAGGGAGAGTCAACAGGATTTGCTGAAATTGTGAGGGAAAGAAAGAAATCTTGGATAACTGCTTGGTTTAGCAATTGGATGGGGAAGACTGAGAGAGGAACAGTGTTGTGTGAAAGTGGAGAACACGATTAAGACACCCCAGTGGAGATGGCAATCATGCAGGTTTTGCCCTATTCTTTTTCATCTTTCGTTACAGCCAAATTGAATGAACTCTTGTTCTTCCCTTTTATGCTTTCATACCTCATTGCCTCTACTCATACCAGTTTTTTTCTCTGTGTGGAAAACTCTGACCCTTATTATTACATTTCTAAATCCTTTTTAAGATGGAACTCATATTTAACTTTCTCCTTGACGTTTTCCCTGATCTCCCATGGCCAGAACTTTCCTATGTTTTCATGGCACTCTATTTTCACCTCTCCCTAACCCTATTTTCCATCTTTCATTATATCCGTTGGCATGTCTGCCTTATTTCTTACAAGACTATACTTCATGAGGATTGAAATTATCTCTGATGTATCTTTGTACTCCTCTTTACAATATACCTGTATATTGCAAATATACCTGTATAGTTAGTAGTACAAAATACCTGTATAGTACATGTATCTAGAAGATCTTCAGAGATCTTTGGACAATAGGAAATAGAAGACTATATAAGTTCTCTTATATTGTGGAGAAGATTATTCAAAATCCTGGAAGAGATATGGATTTCTTTGAGACTCTATCACTTTCCAGTCTTTCTTAATCTTTATTTCTGTGTGCCTTGTATTAAAGAAGTAATAAAGGCCACTGATATGTATAGTTTACTCCAAATTTGATTTCAGTACTTTCAAGTTGTTTCAATTTTTTCTCCCCAAATAGATTTTGTTTGTGTAAAAAGGAAAGGTGCTGTATTTTATGTCTTTTGTACCTCTCCATTGCATCTCATACAGGGTCGTGCAACTTTTGTGCCTTTTTTTGATGAGTAACTACTGTGTCCTTCCTGAGGTTTCATGATCCACCGGGTTGGGGAGGCAGGAGAGTAATTCACTAGAAAGCTCTGTGTGAGACATGCCCAAACTCCTGGAAATGGAGTGTAACTGGCAGCATTTCAAGCTTCAGACTTTACATACTTTACCTGACTAATTTGATAGAAACTAAATATGTGTGTTGCTGGCAATGATAAGTATTATTACAGCCTGTGAGAACGGCAGGTTAAAAGTGTTTAATTTGTCACATTTTGTTTCAAATTGTCCCCAGTGGCATGAGAAATAGTGAAAAATATTTTATGTTGTTATAAACTTATATAATTTGGTGGCCACTGACTTCATTTTATCATGCAAGCAGCAGAGAAAGAAATTCCAAAAAGCTTCTGAAGACTGATATGTCTTCAGAGACATTTGAAAATGTACATATTGATTTGAAAATTTAGCACGAAACTTCTACAACAATAAATTCTTGTTTTAAAATATTCATTGGCTAGTCTGTTCTTCCATGAACTTTTTGAACCATGCAATATTTTAGTTTTATAATAAGAATAAGAATACGTTCCTAAAATTGGCTTTAAAAATTCAGTATGTATAAATTAAATCAGTTTTCAATTTTGCTAAATCTATAGTCTTTTTTTCACATATGTAACATTGTAGGCTTTGATTATTTTCCTTATATATTGAATTCTGGTCTTTTTTTTTTTTTGCAGAAGGCTTAATACATAGCCATATTCATCCTTTTTCAGTACTATGCCATATTTTTTCTTAGTATGCCACCATTACCAGATAATATCTTAGTCCATCTAAGGAAATCAAATGGTAATCATGAATGTCAACTACATTCCCAGGATATGTTAGAAGCAAATAAATGGAAATGGAAGACAAGGTCTTTATTCTCAAGGAACTTGCAATCCCTTGAAAAGATAATGACGTTTTAATTTTTTTCCCATAGAAATCACATACTAAACTAGCTGGGAATTCAACATTGTATATGATAACATAGGTATTATTTCTTTAAGTGGAGTGATGGGATACATTTGTGATTGAAATGAATCCAAGAGAGAATGAGGCATTAGGAAGTGGAGAAAATGAATATAGGACACTCTAGAGGATTATTTTTTCTATCAAGAAAAATTATAGAAATAGGTGGTAATTGGAAGGGGATCTTGAGAAAAGAGAGGATTTAAGATGGGAGAAATTTCAATATGTTTGTATACTGATAGGAATAATTCATTAAAGAGAAAAAAATCGAATGCAGACAAGAGAGAGAATACTTGCAAAAGAAGTCCTAGAATGAGTCAGAGGGTATGGGGACCTGTACACAATTGGAGGGGCTGAACTTAGGAAAAGAACAGGCAATTCATCAGCTGTTAAAAGAGAGAAGGCAGAGCCATATGGGCTCAGATGCACATCAGCTGGTAGATTCAGTGGTGGAAACATGATGTGGGTCTTACCAATTACTTCTGCTTTCTCAGAAAAATAATGTGAGGTCATCAGCTGAGAGCATGGAGTGAGGTGAGATATTGGATATTTTGGGTAGATAGGAGAAGGTTTGAAGTTATCTTCTAGGGAATCGGCAGAATGAATTGGCTAGAGAATATTATTAGGTTGTCTGGCTGATATTAGTGGTTATCAATTTAAAGTGAGACCGTCAGCAAATTTGCGTATTTTTTTTCCAGCCACATTCAACTGTTCTAGGTGCAAGTGCAGAGTAGATAGAGAGATGGATTTAACCAGATTTGGAGCTTTACCAGTTAAGTTCAACAGTTGAAAAGCCAAGCAAGTTCGATGAGGTTATCTGCTATGGAGTAATAGTGATTGACTAAAAAATCTAGTTAGGGGAAGAGAAATTGGGGTCAAAAGGGATTGATGGACTTTGAAAAATGAATTAATGTATATAAAGTATGATCAAAGTGAAGAATAAAGGAAAAGCAAAGCAAAGATAATAAGGTGGTAGAGAGTGGAATGTTTGAAATTGAGATTTTTGGAAGTGGCACACGTATTGGTAATGACAAACTTTAAGGAAATCCAAGGGTGACTGAGGCAAGGTTGAGAAAATGATTCTTAAAAGTGAGAAAGGCAAGGACTTGAGAGAACAGAGGGTTCAATGGGTCATTTACATGGATGTTGAAGCCCTCAAAAGTATGACAGGAATAGTGCTGGAGAGGACGGCTGTAAGTCAGCTATTAAAATCTTCCCTGAACATGGGAGTGGCCACAGAGTGGGTAGATGACCTCAAAAGGGGTAGAGCAGATTAACTATATCATATTAATATAGAATTTCATGTGTCCTAGGCCCATAATTTTCTTGTCTTCCAGTATTTCACTTTCACCTGAAAAGGAGTATATTTCATTTTCTATTGCATCTCTTCTCAGGATGACTTACTTTATAGGTTTTTCCTCCAAATTTCTATGGAAGATATGGGTGATAAGAGATCACTGACTGGCTTAGTAACCTCAGTCTGATGTTGTATGTCAGCAATCAAAATAGTACAGACTTTCACATCCAGGGCCTAAAACCTTTTCACAAGGAACTTTAAGGACTTAGAACATCATTCAGGTACTTCATGATTATTAAACATCATAAAGCTAATGTTTATTGAGTGGATACAACTGTGCCAGGCACTGTTTTAAGCACTTCTCAAAGTCTATTGGTATAATCACCTGGAACTATTGTTAAAATTCAGGTGCTGATTGTGGGCTGGGCCCCAAGATTCTGCATCTCTAATCAGCTCCCAGATGATGCTGGTGCACCGGATCCATGGGCCACATTTTGAAAACCAGACCTTCACAACTCTCTCATTAACTCTTCACAACAGCCCTATGAATTGGTTCCATTTATAGCGCCATTTAACAGATATAACTCAGGAACAGATAAGTTAAATGACTTGCTCAAAGTCGCCTACCTAGTTAATTATGGAACCAGAATTTGATCCCAGGCTGCCAGACTTACTTGAGGCCTACTCACCTAGACAATTTATCCTGTATTACATCACCACTAGAGAATTTTGAATCACTTTTTTAGAGAATAGTGTTTAGGAATCTCAGCCTACTAGGGCTGTGTCTGAATGTCAAACCAGTATGCTGTCACATTCATGACACAACTAGCTGATTGAATGCCCCGCCTTTTTGTCATCTGATTTTGTGAATTGAAGAGTCTTTATTACTCAAAACTGATTCAGTACATAATTAAGAGCTCAAACGAAGCATGGAATCCTGTGCAACTGTGCAGATTCATGTCCATCCTGGATTTTAAGAATAAATAGTGAGCCATTAGATACAAGAGGCTGGATTTGAACATTGCTCAATTTTAAGCTGAATTTGGATTTTAGGCTGAATTTGGTCAGTTAATGTTGTGCATATCAATCCCAGAAATGAATTTGAGTCATTTATTTATTTATGTTTCTGAATTAAATCAAAGAGTAAATGTTCCTCTGCCACTGAAATCCAATATTTGGGTTTGGCATTGAATAGATCACTTTTTCCCTTTTTATTCACTTCTGTTCTACCTTTTCCTCCCACTTTGTGGGTCATTTTCTTCTTTGGAAAAAAAAAACCTTCCCTTCCGTTGTTCCATCACCCATCTCCTATCTCCTCCTGCTGATCCAGTGCAAGGTTGCTGTTTGGAAAGCAGAGTTTTCCTTTCTTTTCTGTTCTTTGGCACCATTGAGACTATATCCTGTTTGCTTGAATTTTTATTGCCCTCAGCACAAAAACTAAACTGAGACTATTAACAGAGATGTTAAACATTCAAAGTGAGAGACTACTTAGATTTTTAAGACTCCTGAAAATAGTTTCAAATTTTAGTCAAAGTTAACGAAGCAAAAATCTCCACAGAAAGATTTGGAATAGCTTACTGAAAGAATGTATCTTATTAATTCCCATAACATAAATTTGTAAAACATAGAGCTTGACTTAAAATGATTTTTATACTTCGTCATCTATTTAGTGAATAATAAATCTCAGATGCACAGTTTCTTGTTTATTTTAATTGATCAGTAACACGTTTGTAAAAATTAATAGTCCTGGACATAGACCCATGAAAATTACTAATTATTCTAAAAGCTGAAAAAGTAGGTAAAATGGTTACCTAGAAATTAAACTAATTTATTCTCCTAAATAGCTAATGTATATATTTTAAAGTATTTAATCATAGAATCATGGTTACCTAGAAATTAAACTAATTTATTCTCCTAAATAGCTAATGTATATATTTTAAAGTATTTAATCATAGAATCAGAATATAGTGCAACCTTTTATTTTACCAATGAGGAAATTAGGATAAGAAGAGGTTAAGTGACTTGCCCAAAGTCAAAGCTTTTTGAAGTGGAGCTGAGAACAGAATTCCAACCTCCTTGCTTCCAGTTTGGTTGTCTTCACTTGTTAAATAGGTTTAATATCATATTATTTGAATAGCAGATTATTAGGATATACTCAAATTAATTCCCAAAATGGAAGTTGTATTAAAATATAGGCCATTTTGAAACTGTGATTAGAATTGGGAGACAATTCGTGTACAGTCATTATCACTAGGGAATGCTATTAGACTATATCTTACTCTTCTATGCTTTTTAAACAATATATAATTATTTGTGATAATGTGGAGCTGCCAAATAGTATTGTTTTACTCTTTAAAAGAGACTTTGGAAATAATAAACAGAAGAGAAAATGATCATTTTTTTTAACATTTTATCTTTAAAAATATATGCATAATAATAGTTGCATGAGGAACTAAATTTGGTGACAAATTATTTACTAATAATCTTGAGCAGTTTGGTAAAATATAATCCTGTTAAATAACCTGCAGCAGGGAAGATAATAATCCAATTTATACATGGAAATTATTTTAACCTCTCTTTTAAATTATTGGATTGTGTTATGGACTATTTCAAAGAGCAGTCTTTTTCACATTTAATTTATATAGGCCCAGGCACCTGTTGAGATTATTTTGCCTAAGATTTTTTTTTTTAAATAAAAATTTTGTTAAAGTATAAAATATGTAAAAAAGGTACCCAAATCATAAGGCAAACATTCAATGAATATTATTTTATTTTCTAATTATTTGTTGTTTGTAGAAATACAAATAATTTTATGTTGGCCTTGTAATCCTATGACTTTGTTATGGAACAAAAATGGGGTTCTTTGCTTGAAGTGCTTCAAAATGACCAATTCCTAAGACATGAGGGTTTCAAAGAGAGAGTTTATTGCTAACACTTAGCAAGGAGATCAAATGGCCTAATAGCCTAAAATCTGTCTCCCCAAATTTGAGAGTTTGAGGAGTTTGGGGGTTTTATGGTTTCAAACAGGGGAAGGTAGAGAGGTTACCATCACAATAGCAAGTCTACACAAGTATGAGCCTTGTTTGGAATATACATAAGCAAGGGTGCCATCAGTCTAGAATAAACATCACAATAGCAAGTACACACAAGGCTGAGCCTATGAGCCTAGTTTGGAATAACCATAAACAAGGGTGGTTTATGTTTCAGTAATTTTAGGCATTAACTTTTGGCTACTCTATAATATACTGGAAAAGTAAGAAAAAAGCATCTATGTAATGATTCAGTAAGCATACTCATTTGTTAATTCTTAATTCTCGGGTACAACCTTACTAAATTTGCTTTTAATTTTAATGATTTATTTGCAGATTCTTTTGATTTTCTGTGGACATAATCATGTCATTTGTGAATAACGACAGTTTATTTTTTTCCTTTCCTATATTTGGACTGTTTATTATTCTTGTTTTATTGTCTAGTAGGGGCTGATAAACAACTTCTTTGTGTCTGTATATGTATTTTAATTCTAATTTTTACTTTTGAAAGATATTTTCACTAGTTATAGAATTATAGATTGGCAGTTATTTTATTTCGTTATTTTAAAGATGTTACTCAGATGCCATCTATCATTTCAGGTAGGAAATCAGCTATATTATTATTTCTTTTAAGATAATATGTCCTTTATTCCCTAGTTTTTTATTGTCCTGATTTTCAGCAGATTTACCGTAATGTGCCTTTGTGTGATTTTTTTTGCAATAACCCTTCTTGTGATCTTAAATCTGTGACTTAACACCTCTTGTCAATTTTTTAAAATTCTTGGTCATTATCTCTCCAAAATTGCATTTTCTCTATTCTTTTTCTTATCTCTTTCTGACACTCAAATCGCACACACATATTGGCATTTTTATTACTGTTCCAAATGTCTCCTCTGCTCTTCCTGTATTTTTGCATACTTTTTTCTCTTTATGATTTAATTTGAATATTTTCTGCTTCTATCTTCTAATTTACCAGTCCTGTCTTTAGCTATGTCTAATCTGCTGTTAAATCTATTTATTGAACTTTTAAAAGCATTTCTATTATTAAATATTACTAAAAATAACAAAAGTACAGAAAACCTCATAAAAATGCACAACTTATAATAAAGTGAACAATCTTGTAACCCACATGTTAAAAGCTACTCCAGAAGCCCAATACAATTTGCAGCCCTATCACAACCCACACTTGCTCTTTATTTATTTATTTATTTATTTTCTGCTTTATTTGTCTCCGCCCCCCCACCCCCGCTGCAGTGACATGCCGAGTCAGCTTCACTGGTGAGCGGTGGCCTTGCCCATTCGTGGGTGGCTTGCCCCGCTTGCGGGCAGGGCCGCCCGTGGGCGGCTCTGCTCTGCCTGGCCCGTGGCGGCTTTGCCCTACCCATGGCAGCTCTGCCCCGCCCACGGTGGCTTTTGCCTTCTCAGGCAGTCCACCCACCCGGAGAGGCCCTGGGGACCGAACCCAGGCCCTCCCATGTGGTAAACCGGCGCCCTATCCACTGGGCTATACAGCCAGCCCCCCACACTTGCTCTTAATAGTAGTCCATATCTTGACTTTTATGGCAATATAAACTTATAACAAGCAAAGAAGCTTTATATGTTAATCACCAAAGCATGCCTCTCTAAATTTACTATAGTGTAATTTTGCCTGTCTTTTTTCATATGTTTTTAAAATCTCTTTTAAATTATATATTTCTCCTCCATCTTTTCTCCTTGCATTTTAATTATTGAAAAAATGGAGTCATTTATCCTATAGAGTTTCCCACAGCCTGGAAGTTGCTGATTATATTACTTTGGTATAGCTAATCATGTTTCTCTGTTTTTTTGTATTTCGTGTAAATTATTATTTGGATCTAGGGGCTTAATTTTTTTTTCTTTTCTTTTTTTTAAATTTTCAGAGCCTTAATATTTTGACTTCTTAATTTCAGTTACTATGTTTTTAATTTTGTAGGATTTCCATTTGGTTAATTTATTATTACTTTTTTTTTAATTAAAAAAGTGCATTTACAGAAAAATCAGGCATACGACACAGGTTTCCCATATACTACCCAATTATTAGCACATGGCAATGGTGTAGTACATTTGTTGTAATTGATGAAAGCACATTTTTATAATTGTACTATTAACTATAGTCCATGGTTTATCTTAGGGTTCATTGTGTTGTGTGGTTCCATGGATTTTCCATTTGTTTAATTTTTACATGTTTTCAACCTGCTGGAATTCTTCTGGTCACCTCTATCCTTGAACACATTTACAATTATTTTAAAGTCAGTGTCTGAGAATTCCCATTATTTGGTTTCTTATGGGTCTGTTTCTACTATCTATTATTTTCTTTTCATTTTCAGTCATTTGGTCTTGTCTTATAGGATTTCTGGTAATTTCTAATTGACTCATGTACATTGGGAATAAAAAATTGTAGAGATGATCTGAGTCTCCGGATGATATTGTTTGTATCAGGCAGTTTGGCTTAGGGAAGGTGACTTTTTTCCAACCTGGAACTGTGTTGATTGGTACCTGAGTTTAATTTGTGAAGGCTGCTCAATTCCTGGTTTACCTTTAGTCTCATGGTTTAGTCTTTAAGATTCCCAACTGAAAACTTGGAAGATTTACTAGGACCCCTCCTTGGCAAACTCAATACCCTATTTTTAGTCTTCGATTCTTGAGACTGCTGAAAGGTTTGCTCAGCTTCTCAGTCTCTTAGTAGTTGCCAGTGAATCAGCCAATGCCTATAGGCAGAAAGTGGCACCAAATATCACCTTTACCTCTATGGATTTCTTTAATCTCCAGGATCTTGGCCCCCAAAGTCCTGATCTCCTTGGTAGCTTTTCAGTGCCTTCAACTCTTTGTTTAAACTTTCCTAGTTATTTTTGTGGTTATTCAGGGATAAACTAGTATACGATAGCTGGGAATGGAAATACTACTTATATAATTATTGGAGTCTCATTTATTTAGCAAGCATTAAACCAACAGTATGATTATACTGTTTAGTTTTTGCTAACTAGGCTTTTAAAGCAATACGTGTTTCATACATGACGGTAAACTTTTTCTACCCAGGTGCATATATTTACATACCTATGGGCAGAGAGAATCCTAAGCCTACCTGATTGAGATTATCTATGTGTCACATCATGTTTTGTTTCATCTTTTGATGTGATTTAAGGAAAATAAAGAGTCTAAGAAGAGACCGGCATGTTCATTAACATATAGCCTAATGTGTTTATTTCTATGCTGATACATACATAAAAAGGGACAAATTTTCACAAGTAAAGGAGAGGTATTAGTAGACCTAAAAACTCCCTCTCCCTTTCTTACTTTCTCTATCACTCTCTCTCTGACACACACACATACACACACTAATAAACATACATCACATTTATGAAAGCCTTGATTTTACACAGGGAGCTACATTTCCTAATCAGACAATATTGTGTTCATTGCTATAGAACTTACTTAGTATTTATACAATTAATAGTCATCTCTTTGTAACCAGCTCCAATAAACCAATACATTCATAGAACTGGAAGCAAGTGCTCAGCAATTATGGTCAATGAAGCCACAAGATACACAAAGAAGACATATGGCATCTCTAAAGCACTACTCTCAAAAAACAGCCTTGAACGTTCTATTATTTTCCATGTTTTCTCTAGTGTTTATACTTAATAATTTTCTGCAATCTTCATTTTTGGAAAAAAAAATATGTATATATCATTGATTGGAATGGGCCTCCAACCTCGTTTTTGTGCCATTCCTCAAGCCCTCCTTAAACTCTATGGCATACCTCATTTATGCAATATAATAGTGTGTGACAGCTAAATTTGTAATTGTCCAATAATTGAAAAAAGTACTAAAGAATATCACTATTTAAATGAGTCTATGTGGCATCCTTTTGTAAATTAAAGATTTACTACTTAATTTATTCACTTTTAAATGAATAATCACTAAGCAGCCTACAGACTGGCTCTACTATTCTGTGGGTACACAACAGGGTACTGGAGTTATTTTACTCCAAAATGAAAGTCCAGTGATCAAAGAATGCATTATGAGATCATTAAATATATCAAAAAATCCCCATGGAAATTGTAAAATGGATGACAGGGAAAAATAAATGCCCATTGAGTGAACTATGGTACAGCTGTTATTTGGCAATATTTTTGGTAGCATAATTTTTGGTATGCACATATACAGGAATCTTGGGCCATAAATCCCTAAATTATCTTTAAACCTACCTAAAGTCTGCAAATATACAAATTGGAATCTTGAATAATACTGTAATTCTCATCCTCCTGTATGTGAATTAGTTCTGAAATTCTTGAACAGCATTGTCAATTGAAGCAACACATACACTAATATCAATCCTTGTCTTAGAAATTAACATTTAAATAATCTTTTTAAAGTGCAGGTGATGATCTTGCTGCTGTAACAGTAATTAGTTTCTGAATTATTTTCTTCATTTTTACACTAAAAAGGACCAAGATTTGGTATATTATTAATATTACAAAAATGAGACTTTGCCCAGTTTTAGGGATAATCCCGTACTGCCATTTAGAGTCTTTTCTTTTTATCCATCAGAGGATTCTGTTCTCTATACCATGATAGATAAAACATGGTATAATGTGCCAACAATCACCCAGGATAATTGAATTACCTGTTAAAGCTCCTGTAGTCAGGTAGCTCTGCTTTTCCTTCAGGCATGAAAAGTTTAGGATATAAAGCTTCTAAAAGCTCCGGATCACTGCTAATGGCCTGTTCCCAAGGAGACTGATAGTACTTTGGGATAGCTGTGGTGTTGAATCTTTCAGGAGGAATTTCTTTCAGTGGTCCAGAATATCCTTTGAAAAAATATAGCAAGAATAAACAAACACAGAATGGCTAAACTCCACCTGATATTTTACCATGTTTAATTTTTCATGCTGGGGTAAACTTACAAAGATTGCATCTCTTTTTCGGTCCCTCTGAAAAACAAAATAGCCTGAAAGTGGTAGACATTTAAAAAAAACACCAAAAAACCTTTAAGTTCACAGAATTCTAAAAAGAAACCACTTTTCTCAATATTAATTTTTCTAAATTATATACTTATTTCTTCCTTGACTATCCTAGTACATATTTGTTCATGCAAAACTAAAAATTCTGTTTTTAATTTTTAAAAATTTGTGTCCCATACATTAATTTATACTAGACTTTAGATACTACAATTAATTAATTACTTTTAAAATGTGTTTGGAATGCCTACTGTGGTCTAGGTTGTGGGGAAATGGCAATGAAGACAAAACCTCTGTCTTGGAGCTGATTCTTTAGAGGTAATATTAAAGTCTTGCTGTCTTAAATTGCTAAGTGATCTGTAAAACCTTTTGGCTTCAAAAGGTGATCTTGTTTTCTCTGCCTTATTCAGCCTCTGCTCTTATTTCCTTTTGTGTCCATTGCTTGTTTACTATGTCCCTGAAGAATCTCTTACCCAGCTTTTCTGTTTCTGCTCCTTAAGTCATCCTTCTCATAAGAGGTAGATATTTTCTGTAAGTTCCATTTTTAAAACCACACAAATTCCTGGCACAGAACTCTAAACCATTTTCATATGAATCAAGTGAAAACCGCCGGAGCCTTTTAAGAGTCAGCTATTTTCTTCCCATTTACACTGCTATACTACCTAATTATGTCCTTCTTACAATTCTTTCTTGCACCTTGCCAAAACCTTTTCTTATTTGATCTGCTCTACTTTTACGTTTCCCTGATGCTCTTTCCCTTCTCTAAAATATTTTCTATTTTCCTCTGTCAAATCATGTTTATCCTCTCTTTACACTAAAAGGATTATCTCCTTCACAAACCTTTCTTGATAATTCTACCTTTAGGTAGTTATTAGTGGTTATTTCATTTTCTTCTGATTGCCTCCAGTATCTACTGGTAGTCTCTTTTGGCGGGCTTCTTTTCTCTGCAAGCCTATTAAATACTGGTGTTATTTCAACCTCTCTCCTTATGCTGACACTCTACCTAGAAAATTCCATTTATATTCAGAGTTTAATTGTGACCCACATATTGATGATTCCAAGTTTTGTTTTATTTTTTAATTGCCAGGCCTTTCTATTCATCTGCTTATTAGATTTATTCAAATGAATGTTCCACTGGCACAATTTTTAACCTGTCTAGACCTAAATGCAGCCATTTTCTAATCTATCCTGCTTCTTTTTTTTCTATATTGATCATCTCAGCTAATTATATCACTTTACTCTCTTATGTCCAGGAGAGAAACATCAGTATAAACTTCCTCTTATCCCCAATTCACTACGAATTGCAATTATACTTCTACGGATTTCTAAAACTTTGTGTATCTGAATCAGCATGGGTATCTATTTAAAATGTAGATGATGGGCTCCTCCCTCCTGAAATTTGGCTTCAGGAAGTCTCAGGCATAGCCCACGAATCCAAATTTTTAACAAAACTCTTGTACAAATCTTAGCTGGTACAAACAGGATGTTGAGAAACCTTGCTCTAAGAATTGTTCTCTTCTCTGCATTTCTGTTAATACTGCCCTGGTTCAGGCCCTGCCCATCTCTTGCCTGGGCTTTCACCACAGGCTCATCCTAATCTCCTTTAACTCTCAAACTATTTCCTAGCCACCCTCTGCTCTGCTACCCAAGTGACCTTTCTAACTGGCAAACTTTAACATGTCACTCACTTGCCCTGGTCAGATTGCTCTAATGGCTCCCAGTGATGAAATCTAAACAAAAAGCAGACAAATGTGGCCCAACCCACCTGACTAGTCTCCTGCCACTCTCCCCTCACATTTTATGCTCCAAGATCATGGATCCAGTATGGCTTTCTTTATGTATTGTATCCCCTTATGCCTCCCTACTCAGTCCATTTGTTCCCTTTGCCTGGAATTCTCTCCCAAATTCTTGTCACCTGCAAATTCCTCGTTTAAGTCTTAGCTTGAGGTTACCTCTTATATGTAGACATTCCTGTCTTCCCTTTTGTGCATTATAAATAGCTCATTATAATACTTAGCACATTTTATTTCCTTTTCCTTTCCTATAGTTGATCTAAGTCAGCCATATGGAAACTGGATTTAAAAATTTCTTTAAATCTCACTACCCTAATACAATTGCTTTTATTTTTGTGTATTTTCTGTACTCTTTACCCATTTTTTAAAATTCGTGATGCTGTTGATTACGGAAAAAGAATGCATAAAATACAGAGTTCCCAACTGCCACCTTATTATTAACACTTTGCATAGTGTGGTACATTTGTTATAATTCATCAACATTTTCCATTTTTGAACATTCAAGGTTTTCCAATTTCTTTTTTATATATAGCATTAATAATAACTTTTTTTCTTTTATGAGGTGCTGAATTATTTACCAGGAAGAATATTTGTTTGTGCATATGTTTAATCTCTCAGAAACACCACAATTCAGCAATACTATATATCAGTATTTCTTGTTTGATTTTTTTTTTTTTTTTGAGGTACCTCGTAGGTGGGAAGCAGGTGCTTAACCACTGAGCCACTTTGTCTTCCCTGAGTTGGTTTTTTCATTTGTTTGCTTGTTGTTTATTTTTGCTTTTTGTAGGAGGCACTGGGAACCGAACCAAAGACCTCCCATGTGGGAGGTGAGAGCTCAAACTCTTGAGCCACATCTGCTCCCTTGTTTGATTTTTAAATATATTTTAATTGCTTTGTGTTTCTGATTTCATATTTTATATATATTTTAATATAACATTTCAATTCAAAGGAACTTCATTCCTACAGGATTATATCATCCTTATACTCTTATTTAGATATGTCCAAGAAAAGTTGGCTTTTTGGATACATAGTTGACTCATCAACCAGAAGGAAGGATCCATTATTCTTGCTTCATGACAAACTACTTGCCCCAAACGCTCCCTTTTCTTGGTCCTATATTACACAGGCATTTTCTAATATTTTATAATTGGATATTTAGCTTTTAGTAGCTGTGTGAATTTGTATTTTTAAAATTTCTCTCAGGGCCCGGCTAGATAGCTCAGTGGATAAAGAGCTCGCTGGGAAACCACATGGGAGGCCCTGGGTTCGGTTCCCGGGGACCTCTCCTAGCGGGCAGACCGCCTTGAGAATGGCAAGCCGCCATGGGCGGGCCGGAGCCGCCGTGGGCAGGGCAAAAAGCTGCCACGGACAGGCAAAAGCCGCCACGGGCAGGG
>PVKH010019937.1:0-14716 GCA_004027955.1 Chaetophractus vellerosus | reverse complement strand
TCCACAAAAGTGTTGTTTTATTTATTTTTAAATTAACTTATTTGTTAAGGGACAGAGGTTGCAAAGGTGCTTGGTCTGCTTATAGTAGAACCAGGATAGTGTGAGATAATATGCAAAAAGGACTGAATTTGGAGTTGTAGGACCTGTGTTACAGTTCTGAATCTGGTGGCAAAGAAAGCAGAGGAGTGAGTCTGAGAGTGAGTGAGTGAGTGAGTGACAGTCTGAATGGAGGAAAGTAAAGGCAAGAAACTGGCTAAGACAGTGTGGTCTAAAAGTTTAGTGTTACAGAAGGAGCTTGGCTTAGGCTAGAAGACCTGGATTCTAACTCTTCTCTGCCTCAAACAAGCTGCATAACTTTAGGCAAAATGTAAAAATACATTTTTATATACAATCATTTTCCTTAGAATCAGATCCACTGTTTTTTGAATTACTATTCTTGGCCCATTAGTTATAAAATAAAATTGGAGTTTGTACTCAGCATCTTAAAAAATGAAATAGAATAGATGAGAAAATATGACTACATGTCATGTGACAAGTATAAAGACTGTTTCTTTAAGTATATATATATATCTATAGGTGTTTCCTGAATCTCACATAGTTCTTAGTATAGGTCATGATGAGAACTATTTGAAAAATCCTAAAGCTGAAAATCTCTGATAGATAGTCTCTATCAATTCGTTCCCTCCCTGTAGACGCATACCTTTCCATCCATCAAGCGGTGGAGTCTATTTCCTCTCCCCTTGAATCTGGGCTGGATTTTCAACTTGCCTTGAGCAACATAATGCAGCAGAAGTGACTTTGAGGTCAGAAGCGTCCACCTTCTCCCAATATGAAGCCAGTCAATATGAAAGTAAAGTGTCAACCATGTGACCTCAGTAAAGCTGCCCCTGGAAGCCCCCACCTTTGTGAGCCGTCCCAGCTGAGCTTTCAGACACTTTCAGTGACAAGCCATCTCTACTATGCCCTCTTGAATTCATGACCAAAAGAATTATGAGCAAATACGACAACTATTTGTTTCGGTGTCTCCAAACTTTGGGCTATACCTGTTATATCTGAAACTGTTGCCAGGCATTCTGGCACTGCCAAAACAAAAACTGAAATCTTATGAGGGGAGTAGGCGGCTTCAGAGGAACAGGGAAGAGACCGTAGTTTGAGAAAGTGGTGAGGAAATTGCTATTGGATGCTAGAGAGAAAGTTGTATTATATGTTGGTGAAAAAAAAATCAGGGAGACAGTTGCTTGTGGCAAGGAAAGATCTAGAAGAATGTGGAAGGGCAGGTTGGTTTGTTTCAGCCATCTCTGATAAAGTATTACAAGATATATACTAAGGATGGGACCATTTGGTTCTCAAGCAGAAATCAAAAGAAATATTTCCAATGCAGGAATTACAGTGATGTCTTCCCTGGGTAGCAAAAGGTTTTCAAAGCAACAAATGGCCTTAAGGAAAAAGTCAGATTAATAGCTCTACTAACAAAATGTGGCCTCAGAGTAAAAGTCAAATTAAAGATGTGAATGTTAGATCTCTGTAAGCTCTCTGAAAGATTTAGAGTAGTGAACACAAGGCTTTTAACATTTCTTTAAGTGTTGTCCAACAGGATTATGAATCATAACTTTCAGGAGAGGCGCTTAATTCAAAGAAATTTGAGATTGTATGTTTTGTCTAATAAAGTGGATTGTAATTTGATTCGTAGGAAACCCATAAAAATTCTGTAAGAGCTTTTTACCAATGTCATAGTTTGCAAGGAACTTTTTAAACTGACTTATTCTTATTTTGTTAAGTACCACAAACTTAATGGCTAAAAACAACAAAAATGTATTGTTTCACAGTTCTGGAGGCTAGAAGTCTGCAATCAAGCTTTCAGCAGGACCAGGCTTCACATGAGGCATGTAAGGGAGGATCCTTCCTTGTCTCTTCTACCTTCTGGAGTTTATTGGCAATATTTTGGCATTCCTTGGTTTATAGATGCTTCTCTGCCTCTATCCTGAAACGGCTTTCTCTCTTGTCTCCATATTTGCATGGCATTCTCCTCTGTGACCTGTCTGTGTCCAATTCTCCCCTTCTTATAAGGGTACTAGTCATACCGGATGAGAATATACTCTAATCCTTTCTGGCCTCATCTTAAATAATGACAACTTTGAGACCCTTATTTGAGGTCACATTCACAGGACTATGGGTGTGGCAGTTTGAGATTATTTGTGAATTCCAAAAAAAGACAGATAATGTATGTGAACTGGTCTGTTCCTCTGGATATGATACCCTTTGATTGTATTAAATTCAAAGGTTTGAGCTTTACTTGATTAAATCAATTTAGGGCTTTTGCTTTGAACACATCAGTAGGGCATGACTTAGGGTTGAGTCCTCACCCCCATGGTGGGCTTCTAAACAGACACTCACTCAAGAATACACATCAGAAAAGGAGAGAACTTTCTCATTTTGGTCCTGCCATGTGACAGAAAGGAGAAGACTCAAACAGCTAAAGCCCTAGGAAGAAAGACGAGCCATTTGCCTGATAATCTGCAGCTGAGAAAGCCTGGAAAGAAACGAGCCTAAAGCCAGACTGCTATAAGAAGCCCTAGAGATGAGCCCTATGCCAGCTAAGGGTTGAGATCAGAAGAAGCTGGGCCCATGGAGACTTAAGAGGAAGAAGGAAGGAGAGACCAGGCAGAGATTGCCTGCCATCTTGTTTCAACACGTGGCAGCTGACTCTGATGAAAGAGTACCTCTGTGGTACCTTGAGTTGGACTCTATAGGGCCTTGTAACTGTAAGCTTTTACCCCAAATAAATACCCTTTATAAAAGCCAACAGATTTATCAGCACCCCTTTGGTTGACAAATACAGAAGGTTTAGAAATTAATGTGTATTTTGGAGGGATAGAATTCAACCCATAACACTAACTAAGGTTAAAAGGGATAAAGACAGTTAAAATAAAAATGCTTTTGCCCAGCTCCCCTCCCCATACCTCCAAGCTTTTAGGGGTTTGAAGTAGGCTTAGAAACTACTTAGTTGTAGACACAGGTCATTTCTTATGGAAGAGGAAGGATGACTCAGAGAATATATTCAAGAAACCAGAGGGCAGAGCCAAGAGTCATAGAGAACCAAAACCAGGTAGCAGAACTGGGCCCTAATCAATATTTTCTGTCTGAGTGTAGGAAAACTGGCCTCATGGATCCAATGGCTGTGGTCCAGTGACTTCTTTGTGCCCCACACCATGTCTTCAGTCCCTGCCTTTTGAATAGGATTGTACATTGATGTTTTTTCTCCCTGACCACCAGAGAATGTTGAGCTAGTGTAGAGCAGACAAATATTTCTTTTATTTTGAAGGGCTCTGCACATGAGAAATTTTACACAAGGAATCATGCCTGAGAAGCTTCCCTCAAGGAGTGTCATTTATCCTGAACCTGACTTAGATGAAGAGATCCTGGATGGTAAGTTGATGCTGTAATGGGAGAAAAATCTGAGCAAGACGGTGAGAGTATTTTGCATATTGGAGGATCATGAAATGTTGTGGCCACAAGTCAAATTGTGGTAGATAGTTTTCAAAGATGACCACTTGCAATCCCTTCCTTCCCTACATGCATTCTGCCTAGGAATAGCTGTGGTTTATCTCCATCTCCTCTAATCAGGCTGGTCTTGTGTTTACCAACAGAATGCGGCAGAACTGATGTTCCAAATACTGGACTTAAAAGGACTGACAGCTCCCACTTTCTCTATCTTGAAGTTGCTATATAAAACCTTTAAGACCAACATGCTCTGAGGAAACCTAGCCTAGTTATATGGAGAAGCAACATGGAGAAGAAAGTAGATCCCATGAATGTGAGTGAAGCCTTCTTGAGCTTTTCAGCCTTGCCCAATTGCCAGATGAATACAGCCAAATGAATGACTCAACCAATGTCATACAGAGCAGAGGAACCATCCATTTAAATCAAGCCAACTCACAGAGTAATAAATTGTTGTTTTAAGCACTGCCTTTTGGGGTGGGTTAATACACGGCAATAGATAACTGAAAAAAATATCCCAAAATTAATTTCCTGTTTGAGTGAATATTTCATAAAAATGATACTGTCATTTTCAAAGAACTAGGGTACAGATTGTACCCTGCAGATACAGAAAGTATCCTTCCAGAATAGAGAAATTAAGGAAGTATAATAAGACTGGCTTCTGAGTATTATAAAAATCACCACAGGATGATTCAGAGAAGAGATATAAAAAGAGATTACATACTTCGTGGTCAGAAAGACTAGACTAAAATAAGAGTGAAAGTATTTACATATTTAAAGGAAGAACAATCAGAATGGAGGTTACCAATGTAAAATGTAAAATGTAAAAGCAGGAGAGTCACAGAGCAAACCTACACTTGGTTGACCCTATAAGCAGTGCCCAGAAGATCCTCTGTATATACGTGTTGTGGGGATGGACCTAGTGTTATTAGAGCCTGAAGCCACTGCATACAGATTCCTGGAAGTCATTCTTTTTTTGACTTCAGATTCAACAAGAAACTTTTCAGTAATTTTAATTTCCATGTCATTACATAAAAATTTCTCATTAAAACTAGTAAAGTGGAATCCTGATTTAATACATATATCTCTTTTGAACTTGGTTACTATGACATCTTGGCTATTGGGAACATTTGAGAAAATGGAATTTCTAAGCTGGTAGTTTGAAGTCCAGCCCAGTACTAGGGCAAATTCAGTCCAGTAACACCATTTTCTGGAAATCTCTCTTTGCAGGCAGCCAGAATTCCCAAGAAGACTCAGTCCTCTGTCCACAGAGTTTATCACAAGTTTCTACTTTGATATTTTCATTCCATGGCATTTTCTCATTTCCAAATCACTATTTTCCTGCTCTAGTCATGGGTGCCCTTTGGTCATAGCCTCCTTATAAAGAACATAAATGGTGGCTGGGCTTTGGGCATTTCCTGGCTACACTACTGTAGGCTCTCCAATTCCACATGCTGTTCTGCCTCCTACACAAGTTTAAAAGGAGGAGAGAAAAGAAACGTAACCATCAGAGAGACGGGCTGCTTTATAGAGATGATCCCAGTTGGGGGGTATGCTAAAATATCAGGTTCCATATTCCTAGAGGTAAAAAACAGGTCATAAGACAAGAGAAAGAAGGCAATGGGAGTGAAAAGGGAACGGGCTTTGTCGTCAGACAGATCTGAGTACCAGTTCTGCTGTGCTATACAATGAGAGATCACAAAGCATTACTTGACCTTGATTTTTTCATCAAAAAGAAAGAGATATTTATAGGGCTGATAATGAGGACCAAATGAGATCATGAATATGTTCATTTAAAACACTTGGTATGATGCCTGCCACGTGGAGGGGTCTCTTCAAAACACCAACTTTATTCCTTCTCTCAGAAATGCTTGTGTATCCTCAACTGTACACAGCTGGCTTCTTTATGCCACTCGGCTTTCAGTGTAAACGTCACCTCTTCAGTGGGGTCTTCCGTGACCTCCAAAAACGTTCCTTATCACCATTGTTATTTCCCTTATTAATCTCTCAAATGGTTTATGTAAGCTTGTAGGTGTCTATGTATGTATTTCCCTTTCCTGCACTTGAGTATAGTCTCCATGTAAGCAAGGGGTTCCTGTTTGTCTTGATCTTCCCTAAATTGTCTGTGTACAGTGACTGCAGCATCACAAGTTTTGGAAATTTGTGTTCAATGCTAATGAATGATAGACTTTTGGCATTCTCGGAGTCACCATTCAGGATTTCAAGTGTTCTCCGGAGACACTAAAGGTCCATGAACAATGATGTGATTTGTCATTTCCTTAGGCTTTATTTGAATTAAGATACAAGAAAACTATGGGACCTGTGCAGGGTCCTAACAGTGGCAAAAGAAACAACAGTGTGGATGAGAAATGAGTCAATGAGGAATATTCAGCATTATCCAAGCAGAGAAACACAGTCAGGTTAAATGTTTCATCTGCTGTTTCACATTGCATTGCGTCGCCCCAAAAGACATGTTCAAGTCCTGATTCCCAGGCCTATGAATGTGACCTTATTTGAAAATAGGGTCTTTGAAGATGTTATATGTTAAGAAGAGAGAAAATTGGATTAGGGTGGGCTCTAATTCAATACGAATGGTGTCCTTATAAAGAAAAAGAAAGAAACACAAAGAGTCGAGGGAAGAACATATGACGACAGGCAGAGAATGCTATGGACTGCCAGCAAACCACCAGGAGCTAGGAGAGGTGAAGGATTCTCCCCCATAGCTTTCAGTGGAGCATGGCCCTGCCGTAACCTTGACTTTGGACTTCCCGCCTCCAGAACTGTGAAAGAATAAATTTCAAGTCATCTAGTTTGTGGCATTTTGTTACAACAGTGCTGGGAAACTAAGGAAAAAATAGAGGCCACAAAAATAAACTGAAGAATTAAAATGTTCCTATTTCCATTCCAATTTACTCTAAGGAAAGGTCAAAGGAAGACATGAAAGCACACAGGGCAGAGAAAATACACAAGTTAAATCCTGCAATGTATAAAACACATAAGGTCTAATGACCTTGTAAGAATTATCCTGGCCATGAATATTCTGTTATAGCAATCATTTCTTGAAAGCAACTATTTGAAGCAATGTCACAAATGTGGGAAATAGGAAAGAACAATATCCTAAAATTATTTACAACTCTTATCTTTCTTTTGTGTGAAAGTAATGTTGCCAGAAGACTCTTTCTGTACCACAACTAATGCTAAAACCAATGTGAGTTGTATTTCTATAACAACATGTCAAATCTTCCTCATAATCTAACCTAATTTGCATCCTTTTTTCTCTCTACCTTCTTCATATACATTTCACTCAAGGCAAACTAACCCAATACTGTTTCCACTTTCCAGGCATATATATATTTTTTCTTTCTGATTTTACTCAGATATTTTCCTCTTGTCTTCTACTATCTTATCTAAGCTATTCCCATCCTTCAAGGCCCAATTCCTTCCTTTTCTCTTAGTTTTCTCATATGGGCTCCACCGGTTTCTTTCTGTGACTTCCTACCTTATACTTAGTTATCAGCGTCTCTTTCCTAAAGACTTCTGCTTTTAGAAGGCAGAATCAACTCATCTTTTTAAAAGCCCCCAACAAATGTAACACAGGGACATACTTCTGATAGGCATTTGATCAATAATTACTATAAATAACTGTTCACTAGACAATAAACCACCAATGTTCAAAATTTTCAAATCCTTTTCTCATATATCCCTTTATATTTTCTTCCTTCCCTCCATTTTCGATATTTTAAATGAAAGTTTTAACTCTAGTTTAAAAGTGCTTAATTCTAAAATCCTGTGGGGAAGAGCCTAAATAAAGCTACACATTTTCATTACTGTAGGTTCCCCAAACTGAGAACTCCCTGGGTGACTTTATGCAAATTAATCACCTCCACCGCTAGTCAATCAGATAATACTTAGGAAGATCAAGCCAGGGAAAATAACAAACATGTATAGAACTTATGGATAGTTGGGTCATTATTACTAGTTATAACTGTTTTCTCTCTTAGCCCAAATATTTTGAAGTCATCAGCTGGTTATCTTTTAAAAGTTCCCAGGAGCTATCACTTGCAGCATCTCTACCTGCAGAGAAAGGAAGTTACAAAGTTTATTTTCTGAGTCTTAAGGAAAAACATGTGACAAGATAAAAAGGCCCTGGAAAAGATATGATGCTGAGCACCCAATGGAAGGATAGTTAATTTGGATTCAAAGCACGTGGATATTATGTTAAGAAAATGTAACTTAGGAGAAAAATCCTATTAACTGTTGGAACATTTCCCCTATCCCCTGGAGAATCAACTCTGCAGAAGCTGAATCCCTACAGCTCCATAGATACCATCTACTGGGGATTATCCTTTGTAAGTCTGTTCTGGTTGGAATATAAAGATAGAAATGTTTGTGATCTTTTTAAATATATGAGACCACAGAGGAAGCAGCATGGAATTACAGATCCAAAAACATTTTGTTCAACCTCATTGAAGTTGTATTGATGTGTGCTAACATCTTCTCTACTAGAAATATAACCTTAATAATAATAATGGGTATAATAATAATAATAATAATAATAGTAACAATAGCTACCTTTCATCAAATGCTTTATTTGCATCAGGCAATATATTTTAACCCTGTACACTTAATTTAATCCTCATAACATACCTGTGAGTTAGGTAATATTATAAATCCCATTTTACAGACTTTGAACTTTAGTTAGTTGAAATCATAATTAATTTCCCAAGTGGCAGAACCTAGCTCTGAAGCAAGGCAATCTAACTCCAGTTGCTCTACTATCAAAGAATAATTTGCCTTTAGATAATGGTATATATATATATATATTTAAATATATAGTTCCAGGGCATTTTTGCTATTTTTCAAACTGTATCCATGCTCTTCTTTGAGTCAGATTATCCTGAATTACAATCCCAAAATAGCAGTGCTATGACCTTGGGAAAGTCAACTCTACCCTCTTTAAGTTTTGTTGTACTCAACTGTTAAGTCAATATAGTAACATTTATTACCAGGATATTGTAAGAATTTTTAAAATCTCATACTTCAAGTATTTAGTACATTGTCTGGGACATAGAAAGGTTTTAAAAAGGGGAACCAATATAATTATCAATTATTATTGGTATACATTTAAAAATATCTCTGACTACATTGGAAGACATGTATTGAGAGCATACTTCTCATTTATTTAGCAAAGAGCTATAAAAATTAATGGTGCTGACACTAAAGAATGAACCAGCTCTGGGAAATTATAAAATGAATGATTGCCCAAATGAATAAAGATTTCACGTTCACTGAACTTTGAGATCAGTATTTCAGTTTCTTTCTCTATTGGTTTTCTATCCTGTGTGTATGTGTGTGTGGTGTGTAAAATACAAAGTGAATTTACCGTAATATTTCTCTTAAAAATACATAATTGGGATTTTCTGAACTTCACCATTTAAGGGCTGGCATTGTTAGTATCTTATCAGCTTGAACTGAAAAAAGATGAATTTTCTTGGGTGAGTTTTAATTGAAAAAAGCAATTAAAATCAATACAAAAAAGAAGGTGTAGGACTTAAATCACAAGCATAAGTCTGTGGCGATGCAGAATAGTCAGCAGATTAACACCTCCTTTTCTAACTCACCCCCCCCCCCCAAATTAAAGCTATAACTATTACGTCATGGGAAATAATATTTTGGGATTATTCTCTGTGCTCTTTGAATTTAGGAAAAATGTGACTAGATTTAACACAGAGAGAGAGAATATTTCCAGAAGAACTTGCTTTCAGAGAAAAGCAGCATCTGAGAGGCAGGGCTCTGAGGGGGCAGACCAACCGGAGGCCACACCACAGCAGCGTCCCAAGGGGACGGCAGCGTTCCTCACCGTGGATGCAGCTTCTGACTGTTCAGATAGTCGTGGCAACTGAGGAGATCATTGTTTGTTTATAGTTTTAGTTTTAGGTTCATTTTCTTTTCCTTATAATAAAAGTCATAAGGATGACATAAATTTTGAGAATAAAATATTAGAAAGGAGAGGGTCATTATGGTTCACCCAGTCGGTGTGACTCTCAGATTATTGTTCTCAGATTATTCCCTCGGACAATTTCCTTACCTCTAAATCATGCCTTCAACATCCAACTCAACGTTGGGTTGGATTCTCAATATAAAAGTTAAACTTTAACTCAGACATTTTGAGTAATAATAGTGGGAATTTAAAAAAATGGCTCTGAATCTCATTGTAACTTGAGTTTTCAAACTCAAATTTGAACGCGTGTGTATATATATATCATACATATATATGATTAGCAGTTACTATTTTCATGATCATATAAAGGGCATTTCAAATGAAAATGGTTAGTATGCTTGCCATGATCCTTTATCTATAAACTGGTAATTACTATAATCAATTAATTCTGACCCAGCTATGACCCCTGCTCAAAGCCTGGCAAAGCCTTCCCTCAATGATTAGGATAACCAAGATCTCCCAGGGCTTGGCTCCCATCTCTCTCCAGCCACAGTTCCAGTGCTCACCCCTTTGGTGACTCCTTCCAGCCAGAAGCTCCTCTTACAGTAATTCACACCGAAACGCTTTGGTCTGGGTTAAACTTTCACACAGGGATCTCTTCTCTGGCACCCTCTCCTTTTTCTTACCACCATTTCCAGGTATCTGTTGATTTGTGTGACTATTTCCTTGTTCAATGTCCTTCTCCTCCCCTAACAGGAAGCTCGTGTTTCTCTCCCTCACCTGGGGAATCCCAGCTCCTAGCACAGTGCCCATTTTGGAAGGAATAAGTAATAGAATGAATCAATGAATACATCTAGACATTTTCCACACAAATTTTCTCATTGCTCACTCATTCTAAACAGCCTTCATTAACTTCATCGCAGAAATAATTGTAATGAAATAGATAAGTGGGTGAGCCTTACCTCATCATCAAGCATCTTATCTGTAATCCATATGAAAAGAAAGATATGTAGTAGGAGAGGCTACATAAACCTTGTTACAACTAAAATAGGAGAAAAGACACAAAGTATACCTGAGGTTCAGTTTGGGAACAGGGAAAACTGCATACAAACAAGCGGGGTTTAGCCTGGGGTCTCGGGTGGCTCGGCAAGTGCAAACTGCACAGGACAAGTATAGGAAGTAATCGGGGTTCATGCTGCCTCTTCCATTTCCTCAACTCCGAATGTGCTCAAGCAACTCTGCCCCTTAATGCTTTTCAAATGGCATAAATATCCCAGCAGGGAAGACAAAATGTTCCCAGGCCAGGGGCTCTTGGAGTTACCTTGGCAATATGGATCCCTTGCAATCAAACCCATGTCCTGAAATTCTCTGACAATCACCCTTAAGTACACAGTGTTTTGACCAGAGAATAAGAGCTTTCCAGTGTGGTACCCCAGCAAGCCACTCGAAAGAATAATGGAGAATCCTGACTCACAGAGATAATTGAGACACTGGGCACATCTGGCAAATGTCCTTAGAACGAGCAGGAAGCCACATGCCCTGCATTTCTAGAATTTTTGTACATAGTTCCATGAACAGATTCCAATAGGAAGAATTGTTTTTCCTCATTTATGGATCATTTGGCATGCACCCACACAACACAAGAGAAATTGTTCTTTCCACAAGGGCATTTATCATTTAAAGGGGAAACAAAGCACATATAATTTCTAACTATTTACCAGCAAGTGAAACTCACAACTGACAAATCAACCAGGAAAAGCACCAGCAATTTCAAATTGCTGCTCCCACCCCCTCCTTCCCTAACCAACCGCCCTGACTTCTAGTGAGCTTTTCATAACATTCTGGTCCTTCAACTAAGCTCCAGCTGGGTCCAGAATTTTTTTAAAAAATCAGAAGTCAGACCTTAATTATATTATTTATTCTGCATCCTAAGTTCACTGCAGAAACTTTGGTGAACACCTGCTCAGAACGAGACATGGGGTTAGATTGAGGGAATCAGAAGAAAAGATGAGGCCCCTAATCTCAAGACCTAATATATCGGGCAAGCAGATGATTTTACATTTAATCTCAAAATAATAAATGCAGTGATAGACATATGCACAGGCTACTCTAAAAGATATTTTTAATTAAAAAATACACTGATTTCTTTTCAGGAGGTACCAGGGATTGAACCCAGGACTTCATACATGCAAAGCAGGCACTCAGCCACTGAGCTACACCTGCTTGCTTCACATATATGCAGTCCTGGGTTCAATCCCTGGTACCTCCTAAACAAATAATTATAATAAAAAATAAAAGAAAGCTGGTACTGATTTCTGTGTTGTAAACATCTGGGGAAAGTGTTACTCCTCTGCTCTGGCTGACACCATCACAGTACACTGAGACGGTCTGAGTGCTTCTCTGTGTCCTCCTGGAGGCCCCAGCTACCCTGCCTGTTTTTATCTCCCTTGTATTCCCTGAATCTAAACAGGAGTCTGAGCATAAAAAATGTGCTTTAAAATATGTGTTGAGTGGACGACTATAATAATCAAAATATGAAGAACTGTGGAATCCTTCCTAGATCTTCTCCTGCCATGCATTAACTAATCCTTGTCTAACTTTCCAATTTCATTTAGACGTCTCCTTGCACGCTTTGCTCCAGCCACACTGGCCTCCTTCCTGTTCCTAACAGCCAAGCGTGTCCCAGCTCAGGGCCTTTGAACTTGCTGTTCCTTCTGTCTGCAATGTTCTTGCCCCAGATATCTGCATGGCAGATGAGTTTGTTTGGAGTCTGCTCAAATATCACCTCCTCACTGAGGGTTCCCCCTAACCATCTCACGGAAAATAGTCACCCTGCTCTCCTCAACCCTACCCCTCACTGCTTGACTCATCTTCATGAGATCCATGGCTAAGTGCTGTCATCATGTTTATTTATGTTTATTTGCTTATTATCTGCCTCCCCTCCTGGAGCATAAACCCCATGATAGTGGAGAATCAGTTTTAAGCACTATAATATCCCCTGGCCTGAAAAGGTATCTGTCATCTAGTAGTTGCTCAATAAACATTTACTGAATTGGCAAATTCATGAGAAACAACCAAAAAACAGATTTCAGAGGATACTTGCTTTGTTGCCCACATCACTGCCGTCTCTGACTACTTCAGCAAATCTGTTTATATGACATGTTTAGACAATATTAAAATAATGAAAAGTAAGAAAGGAAAAATAGAATGGCCTTAGAATAATAAACATTTTGGACTAAAACCATTTTCCCTGGCCCTTTGTCCACAAAAACCCCTATTGTTTTACTGAGCTATCATGTTACACCTGCATAAAGACTAAACACAGAAAAATTTCCTTCCGGTTTTTGCTTGCTCCAGAGAATCTCTGTTCCAATCGAACAATTATATCCTTTAAAAATATACCCCATCATTTGGACACAAATACGATATTTTATTGATAGGAAAGATACCCCTCAATTATCCAGAACTTAACCAAATTTGCCAGGATTATGGCTTTTTGGAAGACACCAAGCTGCTTTAGTGGGCAATTTATCATCGTGTATCAAATGCTTTGCAAAGTGCATTTCTTGTGCCTGAGAGACTGTACTTGAAGGCATGTATTCCAAAGAAAGATCAGTCATCTATGAAAAAAATACATACAAAGCTCTACATGGTAGTGTCACTTCTCTAAAAATAAGATAGAAATAACAGAAATATCTGCTAGGAGTATTGTATACATAAATTATAGATTTATAACTATAGAATGAAATAGTATACAAATATAAAAATGCTATGATAATACACATTGACACAGAAAGGTGATCCTGATTTACAAGATTACATTTTTGTAAAGTATGTTTGAATTATATATATTTGTAGGTGCATAAAAAAGGATCTTGAGGGATAGCGAAAGAATTTTCCTGACTTGGAGGGGATGGTATGGTTGTCCTTTTCATTCTTTTTCTTTTTACATATATGTATGACATGATTTTATGTCAATAAAACTGAGGAAGGAGAAAAAATAAAGTATGCCCCCCCCTTCTTCATATCATGCATTCTCAATAGGGGTAATTTTTCCCCTCAAGGGAAAAAATTGGTTCTTGAAAGGCAAAATAATATTACTCTTAATGTTTAAAGCACAGATATACATATAATACATAAAGATATATATAATATCAGTGATATTAAAATTTCGTGGGTCAGGGGTGATTAAGAAAAAATATTGAAAAGGGCTTCTTATGGAGGTAATAATTTAAAAATGGTTGAGAACCCTATTTCACATTATTCTCACCATGGCCTTTTATACTTCTTTTTATTTCAACCCAATTTTTCAAATCTTACGTTTGTGTGTCTTTTTGGAGATTTTAAAGTTCTTTCCTTTTATTTTGCACATAATTACTCCTCCTCGCTTCTCATAAGTACAGGTTTAACTCCAATCGAGGACACTGAGGAGAAGGCAACGCATAAACTTTGGAGGAACTTCTGAAAAAAAGTGAAGAAAGAGTTTACTAGAGCACTAATAGCAAAGAGTGTCAGCTTAGGGAAGAGTTAACTCCAACATCTAATAAGCCACTTTAGGCGTCTGGACAGCAATCTTTAAAATATTTCTGCTTTTCTAATTGAGGTCAGACAATAGGAAGCTTTCTCTAATACCCAGACATGGCACTTTTTTTTTTTTTTTTTTTGGCATTTGTACAATGCTTTCATTTAAGACCTTCCTTAAAAGCATCCTCTCAGTGATAAATGAGCCATGGAGCTGGCAAGCCTTTTCTCTACTGACACTCATATTTCAGAAAGTCAGGATTATGATTAGAGAAGCACAATATCAAAGACAAGGCCCAAATCAGTCCCTAGAGCAAGAGTGGCTGAAATTAGAATTATCACCAGAGTTTCCTCCCAGGAGCAATTAGGAATCCATCAAAAGGACAGGAGGGGGTGATGCTAGAACATAAACAAAGATTTTTTAAAAATACAGCCTTCACCTTCCAACATAATAAAAACAATATCTCCAGGTTGTCAGAACAGTCTCAAGGGGTGACTCGAATTCCAGTTGCAAAAGCAAAATAGGCTGGATCTTTCCTGTAGCACTTCACACCTACACACACAAAACAAAAAACTCAGCCGCAGGTGTGCTGAGTTCTAGGTCAGAAGCTGAGCTAGTGCTATAGTTCCAAGAAAATATTCTTGTTCTCCTTATCCATTCCCAGTAACCAAGTTAGTCTCATTAAAAATGGCTCCATTTGATGAGATTTCCCACTATAAGGGAAATCACGTTCATGGCTTTAAAGAGAAGCTGAA
>PVKH010019936.1:0-14719 GCA_004027955.1 Chaetophractus vellerosus | reverse complement strand
TAAGACACAAGTAACCCTACAAAATGAATATGAACTCTAAACATCTAGGCATCATCACATCTTATTTCAAATTGGTTTATCAAAATGCTTTTTCTAAAAAAGGAAAGCATCCAGGAGGGATCCATTTTGTTCAGGGATAGAAGTAGTGGGTTAGATTAAGTTTAAAAAGTAGAATGCTACCCAGAAAGGCAAAACTGAGTTGAAATACCAGAATATACAGGACCGCAAAATGGGACATCAGGAAAGGGACAATTAACTAACAGGCAGAAGGGGATGCAATGTGGATAGAGGCCAGATGAAATCCAGCTCTGCCAACCTCCTGTTTTGGGAGAAATCACCATTCTTCAAGTAACAGGGGTAAAGGCTGGCTAACAACATGCCTCTTCAAAACAAAACAACAAAGGCCACATGTGCTAAACACATTTTAGGGACCCTAGAGATACTTTTAATGATGTTATGCTAGTTCCAGTAAATATATACTCAAGTGGTCAGAGAAGAAGAACCATCTACTTAGCATAGAGTAATAATTTCTAAGAGAAGGGTATGATAACCATAATACACTTGAAGAAAAACAATATGTTCCCATGAGAAAGACCAATAAACTGCTCACTTTCCCAGACCTTGCTTCTCTTCCCAACAGTGAGGTCCCCAGACTATGCACATGCTCTGTGCTCTCCCCCCCAAGGTCTGTATGTTAACAAAGGTGGGCAAGGAGCAGACTCACTCATTGAGTAAAGGCATGGATGTTCTCCTCTTGCTCTTCTGTACCATATTGGCCTGATTCCTCAAGGAGATCCGAATCATAGCAGGAGCCAACCTGCAGGGCTCCCCATCCACTTGCATGGGGATGGATTTGTAAGTTAGAAGCATGACTTCCCGACACTGGTGTAGCCTTTCCCCGTGACCCCCAACTTGTAGGGCAGCCTATGAAAACAAGAGTCAAAAGAAAGCAAAGACAATCAGTTCTCAACTTAGGAAAGCTAGAAACCCCAATCCATTTTATATAATCAAAAGGCTTTGGGAAAAAAAAAGGCTTTGGTAAACATATTGAAATTTATTAGCCATTAGTATAATAAGAAGCCTGGATAAACCATTAACACAAACTAAAAATTAAAAATTTCACAAGCTTCACCATAAATTCTCATTGGCAACAACAGCAACAAAAAAAAAAAAAACAGAAAAGAGATAAAGCACATAAAGTTCAAGATAGCTTCTAAATTATATTTTCCTAATTCTTAATATATCTATTTGCTTGCTCACCCTTAGTTAACTTTCAAACTTGGGCAGGCTTTTCCATTTTACCCAATACCTCCTCAAGCTACTTCTAACAATATAGATCAATGAAATGCAAGATAACTTTAATTACTTCAATGAAAAACATTCTGGAAATAAAGCAACTTTGAGGATGAAAATCACATTAAGAGCTCAATTCACCACAGTGGTCACAGAATGAAGATTCAAGCCAACATTAGAAGTCTTTTATTGTTAAGAAACACAAATTAGTGTAACTTCCCTGCCTTAGTCTGGCAGGAAATGTACATACACACATACACACATACACATATTTAATATCATATACCTTTTAAGGATGAATGAAAACCTTAAAATACTTTTTTATGTAAGAGATATATAGTAAAATAAAAAAATTTTATGCAGCCTGATAAATATTTTACACACCTATGTGAAACTACCATCCAGATTTAATTTTAGGAAATTTCCAGCACCCAAGAAGGTACCTGTATGCATCGTACCAATCTCTTACACCCTCCCACCATTCAGGCAATAATCACTCTTCTGATTTCTGTCATCATTTAGTTTTGCCTGATCTTGAACTTCATATAAAATAAATCATGTAGAATGTTCCCTTTTGCGTCTGACCTCGTTTGTTCATGATTATGGCTGAATGATATATACCAAAATGTATTTATCCATTCTACTTTGGTGAACATTTGGTTGTTTCCAATTTGGGGTTATTATTGATATAAACTTTCTTGTACATATCTTTTAGTGAATACATACTCTCTCTAGTATACAAAAATGAGCAGAATTGTTGGATCATAAGTTTTGGTGTATGTTTAGCTTTAGACAATACTGTAAAATAGGTTTCCAAAATGGTTATATTACAATATATTTGAATATCAATTAATTTATAATGAAGTAAATTTTAAAGAATTTAGTTGAACACTAACTCAGCTTAAAATCTAAAAGATTTACTTTTACAGAAAGAAAAACATATACTATCAGCTTGTTTCAATAATTCTCATCTCTGTGAAGGGGGAAAATAACTAACTGGTTTGTGAAGTCAAATTCCACTTATTTGACTGCCAGATGTTTCTATTTAGTTGATGTTTTGAATTATTTTTACAGTTGCATTCATTTAGACACTAGAAAACACTTTATATAAGCAAAGCAGAAAAGGAAAACAAAGGGATAAAGAGAAAGGGAAAATAGTATAAACATGAAAAAGAAAGAACTGATTATCATTATTGAACCTTCTATGTCACTAGCACTCTGTCATGTTCCTTACATACATTCTTATTCAATTGATAAGAGAACAAGAAAACAGAAGAGACTCCAAGGATAATTTACCAAAATTCTTATCAGACTTCTACCTGGTCCTCTACTAAGCATCTTAAAGTTTTTCAGTCCATACTTAAATGATCTTTTTAAATTACTTTATAGGTTTGAGCCATTTTCTCACCTCTAGAACTCTCCCAATATATTTCCTTTGCCTTAAAGCATTTCTCAGCTCAATAGTTACCTAACAAAACCATATCCTTCAACCACTAGAGGAAATACAATTTTCTTCATTTTGTTCAGTTTTGACTAAGCCTAATGACAGATATAAATGCAGAATCTGCCAGGTAATGAGCTTATTCTTCCAAGTTTAACACAACTGAAAATAGTTTAAATATCTTCCAACCTCTTGGAATAGGAGGTACTCTAGAGCACTGGTAAGCCATCTTAACAACATCAAAAATAGAACAGTAGCAAATATTACAAACTGGTAGCATTAAATAGCTATCAATATCAGCCCCACTTTATTTCAGAATCAATCTAAAATCATTTCACAGACAATCAAAGGAACTAGCACAATTAGTTTTTCAGGGTAAAGACAGTTCTATCATTGTTAGCACAGCCAATCAATTATTTTTGGAACAAATTAGGGTATAAATAATTTTTAAAATACTTATTAGAAATATTTTCATCAATCAGATTAGTCTAGAATTACCATCTGTGGCAGTTTGAGATTATTTATGAATTCCAAAAAAAAGAGATTATGTTTGTAAACTGGCCTCTTCCTCTGGGCATATCTCCTTTGATTGTATTAGATTCAATTGAGATGCCTTTGATTAAATTTTGTTAAGATTAGGGCTTTGATTCGATCACATCATTAAGGTGACTCAGTTTGAGTCCCCACCCCCTAGGTGGGCTTATAAATGGACACTCAATCAAGAACACAGAAGTAGATACACAGAGAAGATACACAGGAAGAGAGACAGCTCCATAGACACGGCAGAGGCCCCAGGAAGAGAGATGAGCCATTCGCCTGATAGTTTACAGCTGACCTTGTGAAGAAAACAAAGCAGCTGAGCCCAGAAAGAAACGAGCCTCAGAAGACAGACAGGCCTTGTGCCAGCCTACAGCTGAGATTGGAAGAAGCTGGACCCACGGAGCCTTAGCAGGAAAGAGGAAGGCTGAACCCTCACAGATGTCTTGCTTCAACACGTGGCAACAGACTTTGGGTGAGAAAGTACTTCTTATGGTACCTTGTTTTGGACTCTTTATTGCCTGGTAACTGTAAGCTTTACCCCAAATAAATACCCTTTATAAAAGCAAACAGAGTTCTGGCACTTTGCATCAGCACCCCTTTGGCTGACTAATACACCATCCTATAAGGCACAGGCCCTAATAGCCACAAATATCTCCATGATTTTTGCTAGAAAGACTCATTTACTACTAATAATACACTGGTTTATTAATGACAAACATTCAATTATATGTTCAACTTAGCCTATGTTACTATTGTCCAAACTTCAAATATTGCCTTTCTGGTAGCATATGACTTGAGAGGAAAACAAAAACCAACCCTGAACTAAGAGCACCCATTGTCATTTATTGTTTTCTGGCCATAATAACTTCCCTTCACTCCACTGCTGTAGCTTGAGATTTCCTGTCTTTCCACATTCTACTCCTCCCTGGAATACTTTTCTCCATGTCCTTTCTTGTCTAGTCCTTCTTATTACTCAAGTCCTTATTTACTTGCAGTCAGAAGGAAAGGATGGGCAATACTGAGAGGGGAGGGGAAGAGAAAAAAGGGCAAATCCCCCTATGCTTCCCTGCTCACCACCATGCCAGCCCCTAACTCCCAGCTTCATTCCTGGAACAAATGCCCAAGGCAGAAATCAGTGACATGGAGAATAAATAAGGAGATAATCAACAATACTGACATCTTTTCTTTTTTTTGTTTCTTAAGACTAACAAAGTAAACAAATGTTTTATAAGACTAAACAATAAATTTTTTTAAATTTGTTTTAAGAAAACATAAAAGAGGGATAAAGACATGATAAAGAATTTTAAAATCATAAAAGAATGTTATGAAGAGCTATACTGCAATATTCTAAATAAGAAGGAGAAAATTCTGGGAAAAAATGTAACTTTTCAAATGTGATGTAATAAAAGATAGAGAAATTAAATAAATTAAAACTATTTTTTTAAATTAAAAGTTATCAAAAGCATTCCTCATTCCACCCCCATCCCCAAGCAGGTCAGATGTTTCTAAGTCTTGCCCAATTTTTAAGGAAAGACTGTTTAACCTAAGCTGCTTTAGAAAATATGATGCAATAGCTTCTGAAATAACAAAACCGGATAAGGGCAGTACAAGAAAACAGAAGTTTAGTAAATCTGTTATGGATTGATTGGGATGACATAGATTAAATATCTAAGAAGGGTACCTATAATAGGAGGGGGGGAAGAGGAATTTGAATTAATGAAAAAAAAAAGAAGATCCTCAAAACTTTAAACCTATACTTACCATATGGCCCAGCAATTCCACTGCTAGATATATACTCATGCAAAATGAAACTATATGTCCATACAAAAACTTGTACAAATGTTCATAGCAGCCTGTCATAATAGCCAAAAAGAGGAAACAACCCAAATGCCCATCAACTGATAGATGGATTTTAAAAAAATGTGGTAGAGCCATACAATGGGAAATTATTCAACCATTAAAAAGGAATGAAGTACTGATATATGCTACAACATGGATAAATTTTTAATTCATGATGATAAATGAAGGAATTAAGACACAAAAGGCCATATATTCTATGATTCCATTTATATGAAATGTCCCGAATAGGCAAATCCATAGAGACAGAAAGCAGATTAGTGATTGCCTAGGGCTAGGAATGATAGTGGGCTTGTGAAGTCATAGTTTAAGTGTATGGAATTTTCTTTGGGGTTGATGAAAACGTTCTAAAACTTACTGTGCTAATGGTTGCACAATTCTGTGACTATAATAAAATCCACTGAATTGTACACTTTAAATGGGTGAATTGTATGGAATATGAATTATATGTCAATAAAGCTATTAGAGAGAGAGAGAGAATGGACGGATAGATAAATATAGATTGTATGTAGAGATAATAGATGATAAAGATGACAGATTGGTAGATAGATAAGTAGATAAGTAGATAGGTAGGTGGAATGAAGGGAGGAAGAGAGGGAGGGAGGGAGGGAGGACAGGAGTGAGGGAAGGATGGTTGTTCATGGACCAATGACAGAATATTGAAAACAGCAGTTTAAGTCTGGGCAACAGAGATCAGAAAACTAAGAAATTGGAAGACATAATAGCTTATAAATATATCACTATACTTAACATATTATATTAAAATTAGCTGGTTTTATATATTTAGTAGTCTTTGTTATTAGCAACATTATCATGATATAGCTAATAAATTATCAATGAAATGTATCATATTCTTTTCATTTACACTATATTATTCCCAGGCATCTTTTCTGACCTTCTGGTCAGGGAAATAGTGACATTGAGAACTGGTTTTCACTTTCTAAACCTGCTTTAAAAATTTGGCTTCCTCCAACTTCAACCACCAATATTTGTTATGTTTAAATGTCCATTAGGACTCAGCTCTGTTTCCTATATTTAAGAAATATAAAGTTTCTATTTCTCTGCTTTCTTCCACTGCTTTTTCCCCCTGACTCTTCTATTATTTAAAGCATTTCTTTCATGTGCCAAGGGATAATGTGGTAGGTACTATTCTAAGGTGCTAGGGTAATAAGGATGAATAAGACACAATATAGTTCCTACTTTAGAGTTGAAATAGATCTCAATAACCTAGTCGAGCTCTTTTAAGATGAAGGAAATGAGACCCAGAGAGATGAAAACATGTATTCAGAAAGAATAAGTATTTACTGTGTGAGGAAACTGTTACATGCCAAGCACCAATCCATATTAAAAACACAGTTCTCAATTGACTTTCAAGCAGCCCTGAAAATGAAAAATATTAGCACCTTTGTTACAAAAGAAAAAAATAGGTTGAAAAAAAACTAGTGAGAAAAACAGCTGGTATTCTGACTTAGCTCTTTGACCTAAACTTAAATTATTTTAGGAAACTGAGGATGATACAACACATAAATGGGAACACCTATGCTATTATTTGTCTGTTCCCTTCCTCCTTCTTCTCTTGCTCTGTTCTGTATAACAAGTGGTTGAACCCTGCAAACTACCTTCTCCAGGCTTCCTTGCAACTAGCATCTAGTTATAGGCAGCTCGTAAGAGGCACTGGGAGGAACGTGGAAGGCAGGAAGAGAGGAGAAATCAGGAATTTCTCCCTCACTAGCTTCTCTGGAAAAGGCTGATTCTCCTCTATGCTTCCATTTCCCACCAGGCATCACTCTCTCTCTCCGGGTAAGCCCTTACTCTGTGGTCCCAGTGCAGACAGTCAGTGCCAGCAGTGGGTCTAATTCCCAGGGAGCAATTCCCTGCTCCAGAGTTTTAGTTCCAGCCTCATGACTGTCACTGCTCAACCCATCAATATGCTACTCAAGGGACCACCTCTATCTTGTGGCCCCATCGCCTCTCATTGTCCTTCCAGCCCTGGAGGTGGTAGACTTCTTGCAGTTGCTAATCTATGGATTGCTAATCCATGGGTTGTCCTCTTATCACTTCTTCTAATGCACCATAACTAGTCTGCAGTATTAAACACCCTCAATTGAATTACCTGGAATGGGTTCTTTTTTCTTTTCTGATACACTCCCTCAGTCACCAATATGAGAAACTTTATTTAAATAATTTACAGTGGCATCATCAGCTAATTCATATTTTCTATACAAATTTTTGTATGATTTTTTAATTGTCATGAAGCTATATCAAGTTTTACTGCTTTGTTCACTTTATTAAATACTAAGATTCCTGAACACTAATCTGTTTTTAAACTCCACTGCAACACATGATGTATGGAGTCTAAATACCATCAGTAGTACTATTATCACATATTAACCATATAAGTAAATCTTCATAACAAAAGTAGATTTAGTTTCTCATATATAAAGTGATGGGATTTCACTTTGCTGCTATGGTCAGTTCCATCATTAGCATTTTATGATTTTTAAGTTATACCTATAATTCCATGTTCTCAAATGCTAGCAATTATTAAGTACACATGTTGGGCCAAGAACGTTTTTATGAAAAAGTGGAGACTTACAGAAACCTAAGGATTCTTTCTCGTTGAGGTTATTTGTATACATGCATCTTCTTCATTTTTGTTTAGTGAAGGGATCAACATACTACCCAGGTGAGTTCAGGAAAGACAAAAAAAAAAAAAAAAAGCCACAAAAGCAGCCTGTTCAGCTCAAAACAGTTCATGAGGTCTAGTCCAGGATTCAACGGTGAGTTTAGAAAAACATTCATCTGTTAAAAGTCAGTCATACGGGAAGAAACATATTCCACTGATTTTTTTAAACACTGGGCTAGTAGGATTTCTTTTTTATATAAGATTTATTTTGTATCTTATGAGCAAGAAGTGCAGAACTGAATATGTCGCAATGCTAAAACACTGCATCCTGGGCCCCAGCATAATCCTTACTCTACACATATCATCCACCCAGTATTTTTAATAATAGTACCAGACAAATAAAGTAGTAGGAAAATGGTACCCACAATGAAGAAAAGAAAAACTTGAAATTTTCACTGCATGTAATTAACAACATAGCAAAGGACAGTGAAGAGGAAAACATATCAATAGAAATTATCTAATCTAAAAAAAGGGGGGGGAAAATGCTTAATTTTTATTCAAAGTCCTGTAAGACAGTAACAAGCAGTCTAAAATAGGTGCAAGTTAATGCCAGAGGAGAGGAGAGGAAGAATGGAATAGAAAACATATTTATAGAAATAATAGATGTAACTTTTATGCAATCTAAAACTTTAAAAATAAAGAAAAATTTTTAAAAAGAAATAATGGATAAAAATATCTCAAATTTGTTGAAAAAAAAATCTATGTATAGGTCTAAGAACCTCAGTGTATCCAAAGTGGATTAAATACAAAGAAAACTTCTGTGGTAGACAGAAAACCCCCACGCCCACCCCCTCCAAGCATTCCATGTTCTAATTCCCAAACCTGTGAATATGTGATCTTACACATCAAAGGGTGCTTTTCTAATGTACTTGAGTAAAGGATACTGAGAAAGAGAGATTATCCAGGATTATCTGGGTAGGCCTAATGTAATCACAAAGACATTAAGGGGAAAATGTTAAAAGATCAAGAGAGGAAAAGAAAAATACACAAAAATATTTATAATCCAAAGTAGGCAAGAAATTAGGAACATAAGAACAAAAATTAAATAGGCCAAAGTGAAACCAAATAGCAATATTGTAGACTTAATATTAATAATTATATTAAATGAAAATGGACTAACTTTCCAATAAAAAGTAGAGATTGTCAGACTGTATTAGGAAAGCAAGACTCAGAGTAAATACTCAGAGTATATCTCTGCCCTGTAAACCCAGATATGTAACACAGAAAAAGTAAGTGTGATAAAGGTGTTGTGGTATATTAATATCAGATGGAGTAGATTTCAAGACAAGAAGATTCACCTAAGAGGAAGATAGTCAATGATGAATGAGCTAATCAATAACAAAGATATAAGAAATATGAATATATGTGCTCCTAATAGCTGATCTTTAAAATTCACAAAGCAAAATCTGAAAAATAGTAAGAGAAGAAGTAGACAAAGCCAAAATGTTCATTACAGAGCTTAGCACTTCTTTTAACTATTAATAGAACAATTAGAAAAAAATCCATAAAGATATAGGAGATTTAAACAGCATTTTAAACCATTTTGATCTAATTGATGTTTATGGGATACTACATCCAAAAAACTTCAGAATACACATTCTTTTTAACTGCACTAAAAAAGACCATATTCTGCACCAAAAAACAAGTTTCAGGAAAAATTTTAAAAACTGAAACGCAGTATGTTCTATGACCACAAGAGACATAAAGTAGAAATTAATAATAATTACATATCTATAAAGCCTCCAAAAACTTAACAATTTTAAAACATATTCCTAAGAAGTCAAAGAAAGACAGTTGGAATATATCTGGAAAACATAAAATCTTGTGGGATACAGTTAAAGCAGTGCTTAGAGTGAAATTCATAGCTTTAAATATTTAAATTAGAAAAGAAGAAATGTTTAAAATCAATGATCTAAGATTCCAACTTAAGAATTTGAAAAGAAAAAGTGAAACCAAACATAAGAAGGAGGAAGAAAACAAGAAAAGACTAGAAATTAATGAAATAGGAAAACAAACAAACACTTGAGTAAAGTAAACCAAAAGTTTGATTCTTAGGAGTTAATAAATTTTATTCACCTTTATAACAGGTTTAATGAAAAAGAGAGAAAATGACTAATAGAAAGTCCTTGTATTGGGAATGAAAGAGGAGAAATCATGACAGATCCTAAAGGTAGTATGCCAATAAATTCAACTATTTAGATAAAATGGAAAAAATTCTCTCAAATTCTTGATAAAGTTGACTCAAAAGGAAACATAAAATTTCGAAGGTCAATGTCTATCTTGCCTCAATGGTTCACTGGGGAATTGTATGAACCATTTATGAGAAATATTTTACAAATCTTATGCAAATTTCTTGAGAAAATAGAACCAAATATCATTCCTATCTCACTTTTTGGGGCCAGCAGAACCATGATATGAAAACCAGACCAAAGATAGATCAGGGGAAGGGCACTGTGCTTTGGGAGCTGTGGCTCATTTAGCCAGTGTTGTGGTTTTGGTACTTAGTTGTTGGGGGAGCTCTCAGGTCACTGACTGGAACAATTAGTGAGTAGAAAATATTGAGGGTCGAAGGCATTTTTTTCTCCTTTGCTCCATCCTCTTCCTGTTTAGTTAGTGAGCTGGGCATCTGGCCCACCAAGGGGGAAGTAGAGCTTGATGGAGCTGTCAAATAGCTTTCTGCGTACACATGAGCATGAGTGTGAATGTTTGTGTCCACATGCATGTGCACGTGCTCCTGTGTTTAGGAAGCCTGGGAACAGCCGGTATGTTCTGGTACCAGACACTCTTGACTGTGCTCTGACCCTCCCCACCCAGCCAGAAGCCTTCTCCAGAGAAGCTGTGGCTTATAGCCTCTATTCACTTCAGTGCAGAATCAGACATGAAAGTTAAAAACAAAATATTTTGTCTGAATCTCATAAAACAGTATTTGTTGTGGATCACTGTCCTTACATCGCAGAATCATGCAGACAGCATGTCGAGTCTGATATGCTGGTGAAGAATAAGACCCAAGGAACCATCCCTTTGTATCCCATATCTGAATCATTTTGGACTTGCTCAGTAGACTCTTCCATGGAATATTGTAGAATAACATATGATATATTTCTTTTTAAAAAGTTGATGCATTTTATTGTGAGTGACTCTGGAGAACATTTTTTAAATTCTTTGACTCAAGAGAGCCAAAATTTGCAGGAACTGATGGCAGCATTGGCTGCTGTTTGGGCCTCCTAATCCTTGGGCAGATGCAGAGTGCTGCAGTATTCTGCATGGTCTAATTGCAGCAGTGGAAACTCTCTGCAAAATTATAGAATACCAACATGAGGCTCGTACTCCTCTAATGGAGAATGCAGAGTATGTTGGAAATAGAGGATGGATAATTTGTAATACTAATGCAAAAAGTGATAGTCATGTGTGGATGCTTGAAGACTGTGTCTAAGAAACAATTCACAAGCATAACGAGCTTGCTGCAAATTCAGATTATCTCATGCAGATTCAGAAGTGTGAGTTGGTCTTGATCCATACCTACCCAATTGGTGAAAACAGCCTTGTGTCTGATTGTCCTAAAAAAGATTTGTTTTAACCAGCAAAGTCTATAGTGTTCATGCAGGACACTTTCTTGCTACCAAACTGCATATTTTAGTACAATAGCATTTTGACTTGGTATCAACTAGCATTACAAATATTCCAATGAAGGAAAACCAATATTCAAACACATCTACCAATTATGATGTGGCGCTACTTCATCTCAAAGATGCACATATAGATTTCCTGAGAGTGGTGATACCCACTTAGGTGGCAGCAGTAGAGAAGCCACATTTAAAGAAACAATAAAATTAAAGTGGGCATGCCAGGGACAAATAACATTTAAATGCACTATTGCACTGAAGCTTATTGGATTTCACCTGTAGAAGTAAATAGCAGACCTTCCTCCTGCCTTACTAATTTTCTTCTAAATGGCCATTCTGTTTTATTGGAACAACCACGCAAGTCAGGTTCCAAAGTCATTAGTCATATGCTTAGTAGCCATGGTGTGGAGGAGAAATATTTTTGCACATCCTTAGTAGTTCTTGATCCATTCTTCAATTCACGAAGGCCGTGGGGGAAGAGTTACAGATTACTGGACTACATATTTTGGTGAATTTATGAGGGAAAACATATTAACTCCTTTTCTAGACCCCAGGTATAAAATTGATGAAAATCTTGAGACCCCTGTGGAACATATAAAAGTTCAGTTAGAAAAACACACCCATTACTGGCCTATGACTATTTCACAAACCACCCTTTGCAACATGCAAGCAGTGGTTCTGTTAGTCAGTGTTATTGTGAGGCTTTGACAGAAAGAGATGTGTTAAACTGTCAAAAACAATATACAACTTAGTTGATATGGAAAGAAAAAATGACCCTCTGCCACCTATTTCCACAGTTGGTACAAAAGTAAAAGGCCCTAAGAGGGATGAACAATACCATATCATGTAGAATGAGTTAAAAACCCTTGTAAGAGACCATATTAAAAACTCAAAGAATAATCAAAGAGTCTTGGAATGGCTTTCCCCCTAAAATTAGGAACAACGCAAGTATATTCATTCTTATCATTTCTCTTCAACATCTTACTGAATGCCCTAGCAATCTCAGTAAGGCAAGAAAAAGAAATAAAAAGCATGTAAGGAAACAACTCATACTCTAACAAGAGTACATGATGCTTTAGGTTTGGGACAGCTCCAAGAAATGGCAGATATGTAATGTCTGCCAATATCATGGATGTGAAATGTTGCCATTTAAATTTTTTCACTTTCCTGATTAAGTAAGCTGCCATATGTAAAATGCTTACAAAAATACCCAGGACATAAGAATCATGTAAGTGTGTGCTATTATTGCACATGGACTTGATTTTTTAATAGGTTGTGACATAGAAAACTAGTTGTATTTTGTTCCATAGTGATAACTAGTTATTAAAGTACCATTGTGCTGGTTTGAGTCTTTTGTGGACCCCAGAAAATCCTGTTCTTAAAGCAAACTCATTCCTGTGCCTGTAAACCCGTTGTAGATGGGGCCTTTCATTAGATTCAGTTCAAGGACCTTTAGATTGGATCACTTTTGATTAGCTCACTTTCAGTTAAGAGTCTTTGATTAGATTGTGGGACCCATGGTGCATCTTACTGAAGTCCTTTATAATCAGAGGACTAAAAAGTTGCAGAGAAAAAAGCTACAGAGACAGACAAACCCCAAGAGGCTGAGAGAGAAGTCCCAGAGGCCAGAGAAGTTGGAATCAGTGGAGCACATAGACATGGAAAGAGAGAGGCCCCCAAGAGGCTAAAAGAGCTGAGGTCTGGAGGAGAGTAGAGAGACAAGCCATATGCCTGATCACCCACAGGTGAGTTAGGGCAGTAAGTAAGCCTGGAGGAGAAGATACTGGCAGAGCCGCCATTACACCCTGCCTACCAGTGCCTGATCACCCACAGCTGAACTTGGTGAAACAGCATCTCTTGATGATGCCTTGATTTAGATACTTTCACAGCTTCATAACTGTAAGTTTTTAACCTAATAAGTTCCTTTTATAAGAACCAACACATTTCTGGCATGTTGCTCTCAGCAGCTTTAAGAAACTAAAACAACTATTTATTGAATAATCCATTCCTTTTGCATTGTTTTGCCCAGGTTATAAGTTGGTATATTCCTTAGCTCTCTCTTCTATTTCATTGGTCCACTTTTCTACCCTTGAGTTTTAATAACTGTATTATATCTTTAGTATAAGTATTGCTTGCTACTAGAGTAAATCCTTCCACCCTGCTCTTTTTCTTCAAAACTATCTTAACGATTCTTAGACATTTGTTCCTAAATATGAATTTTAGGATTAATTTGTCAAATCCCACAAAATCTCTGTTGGTATTTTGATCAGAATTGCATTGAACTTTTAGATTAGTTTTGGCAGAATTGACATCTTTATGATGCCTCTGCCACTACTTATATAAGCATAAATTAAAGCTCCCTGAAAATTGCCTTTCTCATATAATTCACTATTTTTTTTTTAAAGATTTATTTATTTTATTACATATCTCCTCTTCCCCCCGCTGCGGCAACGCGCCGAGAGTGGTCACTGCGCAGGCGCGGCTTTCCCCGCTTGTGGGCGGTCTCTGCGTCTGTTCACGGCCGGCTTTCAGTTCGCGGGTGGCTGGCTGCGCTCCATCTGCGGGCGACCTGCCCTGCCCGTGGCGGCTCTTGCCCTGTCCGTGGCAACTTCTTGCCCTGCCCACGGTGGCTCCGGCCCACCCATGGCGGCTTGCCATTCTCAAGGCGGTCTGCCCACTAGGAGAGGTCCCAGGGAATCGAACCCGGGGCCTCCCATGTGGTATGCCGGCGCCCTATCCACTGGGCTATCGAGCCGGCCCCTATAATTCACTTTTGATAGAAGTCTTGCACATTTATGCATCATCTCAGATTCCCTTGAACTGCCCTGACTTCTCCTCTTGGCCACTGATATGCAGCTGGAATGACCTAATTCATGCCTGAGGCTCTGGGCTTCTACCATTTCCAATCTTGAAAGAGGCACCACACCACAGGTCTAGGATCTTAGACCCTGGATCAACAACCTACAGGCCAAATGATGCAACCTGGAAAAACAGGTGAAATAATTCCCTATAGACAAATTTTGACCAACAGAGAACAAGTGATGAGCTAAAGTCAAGCAAAAAAATATTCCCCTCCTTCTTTACCTATCACACCAAAGTAAGATGTCCCTATTCACTTCATCCAGACATGTCCTACAATTGAGGTCAAGGACAAACACCTACTGCTTAACATGCTGTGATACTTTTCATCCTGCCTTGAATCGCTGACTAGCTCAGTAACACCTCAACTAGCACTACTCTCCATTCTTCTTTGTCTTAATTCTTTTTTTCCCTTACTCT
>PVKH010019934.1:0-14718 GCA_004027955.1 Chaetophractus vellerosus | reverse complement strand
ACAATGACCATCCCAAGGAACCGAGTGAGCCTACAACTCCAAGAAAGATAGTTCCATCCATCTGCACCATGGGATCTAAGCCCCCTCTCAATTAGAGGCAGAGTGGCATCACCATCCCAGAATCCTCATGATTGGGGAATGAATGATGGACAAGAGTAGACTTACTGTTATTCTACTATTGACTTATGGTGATTCTAGAAATGGAAGAACTTTTATCATTGATATGGAGGCAGTGGCCACTGGAGGTTCTAAGGAGAGGGAGAGGGAAAAAGATGTGTAATAAGGATACATTTTGGGGACATTGGAAATGTCCTGAATGGTGTTGCAATGATGAATACAGGTCATTATATATTTTGTCATAACTTTCAAAAATGTTTGGGACTGAATTTAAAGTGTAGGGTAAACTATAACCCACAATTAATGGCAATGCTTTATCTTGTGTTCCTCAACTGTAACAAGTGTACCACACTAATGAAAGATGTTGTTAATGTGGGAAAGTATGGAAGGGGTAAGGAGTAGGGGATATGGGAATTCCCTACATGTTTTATGCAACATTTATGTAATCTAAGTATATTTTTTAAAAATTAAAAAGTATTTTAAAAGGAGGTATATAAAAAGTGATATTATTCTGCCATAAAAAGATATTAAGTTCTCAGGCATGCAACAAGAAGTTGAAGACATCATGTTGAGTAAAATAAGCAAGAACAAAAAGGACAAATGTTGTATGATCTCACTGATAAAAAATAATTAGTTTATGCAAATTCATAGGTTCAGAAAATAGATTATAAGTTATCAGGGTCAGGGTTGGGGGAAGAGAGTGGAGAGCTAATGATTAATATCTATAGAGTTTCAATTTAAGATGATAAATTACTTTTGCCAATGGATGGTGGTAATGGTAGCACATAAAGGTGATTATTAACACCAGTGACCTCTACATTTGCAAGTGGTTAAAATTCACAGTTTGAGGTTATATATATGTTGCAGAATAAAAATTTTAAAAAGCAACTATAGAACCATACAACAGCACAGTGTACCTTAATGGAATCTAGGGACTACAGCTAACAGTTTATTTATAATAATATTGTTTCAACAATTTTATCAAAAGCATCACATTGATGCAAGGAGTGAACAATAGGGAAATTGTGTTTTTGAGTGGATATATGGGATCTCTGCACTTTCTGTATGATTCTTCTGTAAAACCACAAATTTTCTAATAAAAAGGAAGCAAATAATATTTCTTTATATAAATCTGAGAACCATAAAATGTCTAATTTCCTTTGTTCTTTGTCATTTCAGTCATTGTTTTCATATTTTTTACTTCTATATGTATTACAATCCTGAACATAAATTGTTATTCTCTTTGTTGTGCAGAATTGTCTTTTACAAAATTTCACATATTTCTCATGCCTTGCCCTCATCATTTCTTTTTCTTCATTCAAGTTTTCTTCTGATATAATTTTCTATAGGCTGAGGAATTTCTGTTAGCTCTTCTTGAGCCACAGGACTTTTGGCAATACATATTCTGAGCTTTCATTTATGATAAATGTCTCCATATCACACTAAACTTCTCAAACATTTTCCCTAGTTATAGAATTAAGTTTTTTCTTTTTGGCTTCTCACACTTTGTTGAATTATTTTTTCTTCTAGTGTTATTGTTTCTTTTGGGTAGCCAAACATGATTGATATGTTCCCTGTTGCCCACACATGTTGAACAGGAACATTGACAGGGTACCCAAAACTTCACAGATTGAACAACTAAAAAGCTGCCATTATTTGAAGCTTACTATATCAAATACATTTTAAATTGAGTGTATTTTAATCAACATATTCAAAATGAAAATTTACCTGGTAAATTTCAGACACTGAGTTGATCATATCTTATGAGAGAGAACAAGAGAATTGAGAGAATCAGAGAGAATGATTGAAGAAAGTCAAGGAAATCCACAGTTCATTCTAGAAATTTCAGTATTACAGAGGGGTTTATAAAGAAGGCAAAGAGACAGTGGTGGCTCAAAAAGATAATGGTAGCAACACTACACCCAAATAGGAAAAGAATACTAAGAAGAGTTGTTATGGATATTTAAGCATAACTGTGTAGAAATGAAATATATCACTATTGCTTATGATGGGTAGGTAAAGAGTGACATGTTTTTGCTCTTACAGAAAGAAGAGCAGGAAGATAGTAATTATTTTAAAACAAAAATTTGTTAAAAGCTTTTATATTAACTAAATTACGGTGCAGTCTATTTAAATATTGTATATAAGAATACATATTCAATGCAATTGCAAAATAAAATAACGCAATCAAATTAGAAACAGGATAAATGTCAAAAAGTTGTGAAAGCCCTGATACTTCACATAATATTAAAAAGTAAACATTAAATTTACAATAAATGAATGAAAATCTATGGTATATAAAGAAATAAATAAAATCTAATCAGTTTAAGAGGTCCTAAATAAAATGAGGAATAATTTTCAGGGCAAACAATCAAAATTGTATACTGTGATTTAAAGTAAAAAAGCATATATAAACTAAATAATAGCACATAGTATAACTATAATAATATTATTTCCTCTATTGTAACAAATGACCTCACAGATGCATGGTTTTGGTAATAGGGGTTATATAAGAGAACTTCATATTTTCTGCATATTTTCTAAGTTTCACAGAAATTAGTAGAAGCAATTCTGGACCAGAGTACCAATTGAGAAAACCAGTGAGCCCTAAACTCAAGAGGTTTGCATTCACTCTTAATATCTTCCCTGCAGGTCTCTACCAAGTGCTCAGAAGAAAGACAGGGGACAGGCTTGGAGACCTTCAGTCAATCCATGAAATAATAATAAACTGCTCCTCTTTTCTTACAAAATGAAAAGTTTCTATTGCTTTCATGAGTAATAAGATAGATAAAATTTATTGAGCTGCCAATCATAGAATTTCTCCTGATTTCTGAACAACACAATTTTGCTGTCAAATTGATTGCTCTTTACGAAACTATAATGGGCTTTTTCTAAAACCCTCTTAGAAACTGCATATTTTTGGGCTGGCTCGATAGCCCAGTGGATAGGGCACCCGCATACCACATGGGAGGCCCTGAGTTTGGTTCCCCGGGACCTCTCCCAGCTGGCAGACCACCTTGAGAATGGCAAGCCACCATGGGTGGGCCAGAGCCACCATGGGCATGGCAAAAGCTGCCATGGACAGGGCAAAAGCCGCCATGGGCAGGGCAGGTCGCCCGCAAATGGAGTGCAGCCTGCCACCCACCAACTGAAGCAAGTGCCAGCCATGAATAGAAGCAGAAGCCACCCACAAGCGGGGAAAGCTGCACCTGCGCAGTGACCAAGTCTTCTCCTGTCGCCGCAATGGGGGGGAAGGGGAGATATGTAATAAAATAAATAAATCTTAAAAAAAAAAGAAACTGCATATTTTCATATGGCATGTATTCTTTCAGTGCAATGCATAATAAATCCAAATTGTTTTACCACAGGTGTTCTTGGTGGTCTTTGACTGAAAACTTTGGCAATTACTACTTTAAAAGATCTACCAGAGAGGATTTACAACATGCATGGTAACATGAGAGTTTTCACCAGATGGATGGAGGGTCTAATAAAATATAACATAAATAGAACATTTAAAAAGCACATAGACAATGAAAGAAACATTTCTTTTTTTCAATAGAATCACCAGCAGAGTCCTTACAGAGGAGGAAAGAATCAGTGAACTTGATGGTAAGCCAATGGGAAGTAACAAAATTAGAAAGAAAAAAAGGGAAACATTAAATAAAAAATAAATGGGGTGTATTAGTCAACCAAAAGTGGTGTTGATGCAAAATACCAAAAATCTCTTGGCTTTTATAAAAGGTATTTATTTGGGGTAGAAGCTTACATTTACCAGGCCATAAAGCATAAGTTATTTCCCTCAACAAAATTGGTTGCCACATGTTGGAACAAGATGACTGCTGACATCTGCCAAGAGTTCAGGCCTCCTGGGTTCTTTTCTCCCCAGGGCTCAACTCTCTCCAGGCTCAGCCGCTCTGCTACTCTGTGTGCTTACTTTCCAGAGATCCAGCACTAAAACTTCCATTAACTCCTCAGATCTGCCATGTAGTTTTCTTTTTCCCCAACCTTGGTGGATGGGGATTCAACATCTTACTGCTGTGGCCCAATCAAAGCCTTAATCATTAATTAATCAATTAAAAGCAAAACCTCTGAATCCAATATACACTACTTCACCCAGATGAAGAGACCAGTTTACAAACGTAATCCAATATTTCTTTTTGGAATTCATCAAAAATGTGAAACTGCTACAGGGAAGTAAAAATTACCCAAGTATTGTGGGAAAATATCAAAGAGTACAGTATGTATATATTTAGAACACTACAAGAACAGTAGAAAATGAATAGGAAGAAATGTTTGAGAAGGTAATAGCCAAAGCTCTTCTTAAAATAAAGGAAGACATCAAAGTTCTGGTTCATGAATGCTAAAGGACCACAGGAAGGTTAAGTACAAGGAGCATTTCAACCAGAAACAAACACATGTAGACTCTTTGCTCTATCTATTGAAAAACAAAGATAAGTAGAAATTTATGAATGAAGTCAAAAGATAGTACCTATCACATAGAGAAGAAAAAACATGAGAATTATAACAGACATCACCAAAAATGAGACCAGCCTGCACAAGATGGAGACACAAGTTTAAAATACTAAAAGAAAATTCAGAATTCAATACCCACTGAAATGTGTTCAAATATAGATCCAACAGCAAATTTAACAAAAACACATACACATACAGAAATAATTTATAGCCAGCAGACAGTTGTTTCAAAAAATTTCCAGACAGAAGGAATATGATAACAGAAGGAATCTTGGGTCTACTCAAAGAAATAATATAAAATTGTCAAAGTGAAGGTAAATATATCATATCAAATATTGGCTTTTAAAAACATGCCATTGCTTTAAAAATAATTGTCAAGGGAAAATTATGTTGATGCATTGTGGGGCTTAAGTCACATAAAAAATTAATTTGTGACAAAAATAGCAGAAACTTTGGGAGAGATGAATTGCATCTCTACTACCTGAGGGGTAATAATCCTGAGCAACCACTATGAAAAGAGAAGGCAAAAATAACTATATAAGGAATGAAAACATGATAACTTTAAAGTTGCACAGAAATATTAAAAGGGTAGTAATAAATTGTTATAAACAACTATTACTGGTAAACTTCAAAATTTAGTTGAGATGTACAATTCTTTAGGATGTCCACACCTGAAATATGACTAAAATGAACAGCCCTATATCTGTTCATGAAATTGGATTTTTCTCTAAAATTGGTCCACATCAAAAAAGGAAATATTTTCCTTAGGTGAAAATCTCATGTTTCTCTCAGAGTTGAATGTGGACTGATTTGTTATGTGAAAATTCTTCATACATGTAAAAGAGGACAAAATCTTGTGAGATAGTAGACAAACAACACTGAAGAAACGTGTGTTAAAAATTTTTCTTCATGGAAAAGAGCCACCCATATTCCCTAGGCAGCAAATGTCTGAACAGTTACATTCAAAAAAGATACTTTCTCCTTTGTTGGGGCATTGTGTTTCATACCTTTCTTACCCAGGGCGGCCTGTACCTGACTAATACATGTTCTTTTCCAAGCCTTATCAAACCACCTATTAAATCTTTCCTTGCTTTGCAACGTACTTTCTGAAAATAGGACTATACATGCACTTTTTAATTTTTTTAAGTGAATCAGTTTTATTTATGCATATTATTAAAACACACAATTCATCCAAAGTGTACAATCAATGATATTTGGTATAATCACATAATTGTACATTCATCACTTCAATCATCGGTAGAGCATTGTCATTATTTCAAGAAGAATTATAAGAAACAAAAAACAGACAACAAAACAAGAAAATCCATCATCTCTTAATCTCTGCTGTTTTACTCACTGTAAATGGTGAAAGCATAAATAATATGCTTTAAGTCAGGAAGTGAGAGTCCTCCAACTGCATACTTCTTTTAAAGACATTTTTGGCTATTCGGAGTCTCTTACCCTTCCAAATAAATTTGATTATTGGCTTTTCAATTTCTGCAAAAAAGGCTGTTGGGATTTTTATTGGGATTGCATTGGATCTTTAAATTAGTTTGGGTAGATTTGACATCTTAATGATGCTTAGTCTTCCACTCCATCAACACAGAATGTCCTTCCATTTATTTGAGTTCTTCAGTTTCTTTTAGCAATGCTTTGTAGTTTTATGAATACACGTTCTTTAAATCCTTAGTTGAGTTTATTCCTAATTATTTGATTGTTTTTGTCACTATTAGAAATGGAACTTTTTTCAGATTTCCTCCTCAGATTGCACATCAGTAGTGTATAGAAACGCTTTTGATTTTTGCATATTCATTTTTACCCTGTCACTTTGCTGAACTTGTTTATTTATTCTAGTAGCTTTGTAGTTAATTTTTCAGGATTGTCTATATATAGGATCATGTCATAAATTAAATTAATAGTGAAAGTTTTGCTTCTTCCTTTCCTATTTGGGTGCTGTTTAATTCTTTTTATAGCCTAATTGCTCTAGCTAGATATTCTAGATAAATCTTGAATAATAATGATAACAGGGGGCATCCTGGTGTGTTCTTGATCCCAGTGGGAAAGCTTTTAATCTTTCACTGTTGATAACAGGGCTAGCTGTTAGTTTTTCATACATGCACTTTACCATATTGATAAAGGTTCCTTATATTCCTATATTTTGGAATGTTTTTTATCAAGAAAGGGTGCTCTGTTTTATCAAATCCTTTTCTGCATAAATTGAGAGGATCATGTGATTTTTCTCCTTCAATTTATCTATGTGGTTTATTACACTAATTGATTTTCTTGTCTTGAACCACACTTGCATACATCGGTGAAACCTAGTTGGTCATGGTGTATAATTCTTTTAATGTGCTTTTGAATTCTCTTTGCAAGTATTTTGTTGAGGATTTTTGCATCTATATTCATTAGAGATGTGAGTGTGTAACTTTTTTTTGTAATTTCTTAATCTGGTTGTTATTACCATGATGTTGGCTTCATAGAATCAATTTATTAGCATTTTCTTGTGTTCAATATTTTGGAAGCACTTGAGCAAGATCGGTATTAGGTCACCTTTGAATTATTGGTAGAATTCACCTGTGAAGCCATCTGGTCATGGGCTTTTCTTGGATGGAAGGTTTTTTATGACTAATTCACTCTCTCCACTTATGATCGAATTGCTGAAGTCTTCTATTTCTTCTAGGGTTAGTGGAGGTGGTTCGTGTGTTTCTAGGAATTTGTCCTTCTCATCTACCTTTTCAAGTTTTTGACACGCAGTTGTTCATAGTATCCTCTTATAATCTCCCTTATTTCTACAGGTTCAGTGGTAACATCCCTCCTCTCATTTCTGAATTCATTATTTTGTGTCTTCTCTTTCCTTTGGAGTTTTCTTTGTCAGTCTAGCTAAGTGTTTGTCGATTTTGTTGATCTGAAAGAACTAACTTTTGATTTTGTTGATTCTCGCTATGGTTTTTTATTCTAGATTTCATTGATTTTTGCTCTGATCTTTACTCTTTCTTTCCTTTGGCTTGGTTTGGGATTGGTTTGCTGTTTTTTTCCCTAGTTCTTCCAGGTGAGCAGTTAGATCATCAATTTCAGCTCTTTCTTCTTTTATAATACAAGCATTTTGGGTTATAAATTTCCCTCTCGACATTGCCTTTGCATTGTCACATAAATTTTGGTATGTTGTGTTCTTATTTTCATTCATCTCAAGATATTTGCTGAGTTCTCTTGCTATTTTTCTTTGACCCATTATTTATTTAAGTGAGTGTTGTTTAATCTCCTTATATTTATGAATTTCCCTTTGCCATCCATTATTGATTTCTAGTTTCATTCTGTTATGATCAGAGAAGGCATATTATATAATTTCAATCCTTAAAAATCTATGTAGACTTATCTTGTGACCCAACATATGGTCTATCTTTAAAAGGATTCATGATGACATGGGAAGAAAGTATATCCAGCTGTATTGGGTTGCACTGCTCTACAGATGTCTGTTAGGTCTACTTCATTTATCATATTCTTCAAGCTCTCTGTTTCTTTATTCATCTTCTGTCCAGATGTTCTATCAAATACTGAGAGTGGTCTATTGATGTCTCCAATTATTATTGTAGAGAATCTATATCTCTCTTCCACTTTGTCAGTGTGTGCCTCATTTATCTTGAGTCACTGAGGTTAGATGCAAAATTATTTAGTATACTTATTTCTTCTTGTTGAATTGCCCCTTTTATTAATATATAATGATCTTCTTCAAACCTTATAACAGTTTTGTTTTCTAAAATCTATTGTGTCCAATATTAGTATCACTACTCCAGCTATTTTTGGTTACTATTTGCATGGAATATCTTTTTCCAACCTTTCACTTTTAACCCGGTTGTGTCTTTATGTCTGAGGTGAGTTTCTTTTAGGCAATATATAGATGGCTGATATTTTTTATCCATTTCATCAGTTTATGTCTTTTTATTTGACAGTTGAAGCAATTAACATTCAAAGTTATTATTGTAAATTCATTGCTTACTTCATTTTAACCCTTTGCTTTCTGTTGTCATATAGTAATATTGTCTATATTTTTACCGTTTAATTTACCCTTTCTAATAATCTCCATTTCTACACTCTTCTCAGATCTCTTGCCCTTTGTTTTTCCTTTCAGGTTGCAGCACTCCCTTTAGTATCTCTTATAATTCTGGCCTTTTGGAAGCATATTCTATCAGTATCACTTGTCTGTGAAGACTTTGAATTCCCCTCCCTTTTTGAAGGACAGATTTGCTGGATACAGAATTCTTGGCTGGCAGATTTTCTCTTTCAATAATTTAAATACATCATACCACTTTCTTTTTCCCTTCCATATTTCTCAAGAGAGGTTGGCACTTATTGAGTTTCCCTTGCTTGTGATGTTTTTTTTCTCTCGCCATACTTAGACTCTTCTCTTTATCTCTGATATTTGTCATTCTGAATAGTAGGTGTCTCAGTGTAGGTCTATTCAGATTTATTCTGTTTGTAATTTGTTGTCCTTGGATATTGATATTTATACCTTTCATAAGGATATGGAAGTTTTCCATCATTATTTCCTCAAATAGTCTTTCTGCCTCTTTTCCATTTCTTCTCTTTCTGGTACACAGCTCATGTGTATGTCTTTGTGTTTCATGTTTTCACTCAATTCCCTGAGACCCTGTTCCATTTTTTTCCATTCTCTTCTCTTTCTGTTCTCCAGTCTTTTCCAGGTCCGGTTGTCTGTCTTTGAAATCACTAATTCTGTCTTCAAGCAATTCAGATATGCTCTTATGTGCCTCTAATGTATTTTTTATTTCATCTATCATGTTTTTTATTCCCATAAGGTTTGTTACTTTTCTTTTCAGACTTTCAAATTGTTCTATATACTGAACCAGTGTCTTCTTAATATCCTTTGTCTCTTTAGACATATCTTCTTTCAATTCTTTAAATTGATTTAGGAGAGTTATATGATTATCACTGATTAATTGTTTTTAATCCTGTATCTCTCCAGGATATTTGGTTTGTTCCTTTGGCTGAACCATCTACTCCTGTTTCCTAGTATGACTTGTAACTTTTTGCTGATGTCTAAGCATCTGAATATTCAGGTGAATTTACTCTGATGACAATTTCTGTCTCTTGCCTATTATTTTTTCACCATTCTTCTTTGATATTTTGTTCAATGTATACTAAGTCTTTAAAAGTTCCTGGATTAAGTTATCAAAATTGTGCCAGGAACTCACTAATGAGGTGCAGATATTTTCCCAGAGGTCAGGTAAAGAGAACCCTAAAAGAAGTTTTTGTCCATGCAGTTTTCAGACCAGCCAGCATATGTTGAATGTTGGCACATCTTTCCACAGAAGTATATCTTTATTGGTTTTCCTTTGTTTAGATCTGGCCAGAGATTCAAAGTGGCCTCCACAGGTTAAATTTACTGAAGAAAAGACCCTCAACTTTTCCCATGTAGCAACTGACAGGAAAGAAGGCATGTTTTTCCCTCTCAGTCATTTGCAATGAGCCAGGGGTTTTACCCCCACATAATATCTCAGGTGTATAAGAGGAGAGCCCTCCCTTGCAGCCAGGAGGTTTAGTAACTCACAGTTTGCTGTTTTGAATTCTTCATCTCTCTGTCCCTCACCCTCCTGGGAAATGTGAAGCACTGTCCTGCCTGCTTAACCCCATGGCAGTTCCCTCAGGCAGCTTTTGGCTCTTTCTCTCTTGTTTTTGTTTGAGAGCTGATCTTTGTCTGCCTAATCTGACACCACCTTCCTACTATCCTCTATACATGTATTTTTAAAAGGATTTAGCTGGTATTGCCAAAATGACATTTAATTCTCTCTGCATCTGTATAGAATGGAAACCAGCAATATACAACCCTTAATGAACCCAATTGTTTTTATTAATTATAAAAACATTAAGCAATGGATTATTTATTCAATGCTGATAAGAGTAGTATACACTTTTGGAAAAAACAGTCATACCATAGAGAGGTGATGAAAAATATGAGCTCTAAAGTCAAGTTATTTTAAAATGTGAGTTTGTCCTTTAAGCTGGTGATTAGCCATGAACAAGTTTTGTCATCTCTCTGTGCTCCAGTTTCTTTACCTGTAAAATTCAGCCATTCAAATACATTTATTGAGGGACTCCTTCACGTTCTATTTACAGCATTGAATGTAGAGGAAATCAGTGAGGAAACAAAGGCATGAGAAAATATATAGAATGTTAGATGGGGTAACTGCTACGGAAAACACATGCCTCAAGGAGAGAGTGGCAGTTGTAATATTAAATAAAGAAGTAAAGAATGGTGTTATGAGGGAAAAAATGAGAAAAGTACAGTTCCATTATTTGAGGAAAAAGGAATTTAAGGAATAAGGGAAATGAAAAATTCAGGTAACATCAAGACTAATATGCATACAAAGCATAAGGAGGTCTGTGTGGTCCCTCGAAAGTGAGCATGAAGACACAATGATAAAGGATGAGCTCATAGAAGAAAAGAGGAGGGGCAAAACCATTTTGTATCAGGAGGCTCCTGAAAAATTTTTGATTTTTACTCTTAGTGTAGTGAGAAGTCTTGTAGGTTTTGTGAAGAAAAATGATATGTAACAACTTACTTTTGAATAGTAACATTCTGAGCACTACATTGAGATTACACTCAAGATGGATAAGACAGAAAACAAGGAGCAATCCAGAATGCTCCAGCTGTAATTTATAGACTGTGATGATAGTTATTTTGGTCAGGGTAGCAGCATAGATTTTAAGAAATATTCATATTCCAAATATATTCTGTACATACAATAAATATTTTATGCTGATGGACTGGTTATAAGGTGTGTGACATAGAGAAAATTCCAGGAAGACTCTTAAGTCTTTGCCAGGACAAGGATGATGCCTTTCCATTACCTGAGATTAAATTTTAGATAATGCCTGTACCTAATAGTGCCAGAAGCTTTTGGAATCCTAGAATAGATAATGTTCTTGGAGTTAAACCATTGCTGTGGGTGTGGGCTCTTTGGATTGAATTTAGTTGGGGGTCTTTGATTGAAGTACTTCAGTGAGGTAAGACCCAGGTTGGGTCTCCACCCTCTTGCTGGAGTCCTTTATAAATGGGTAAAATATTCAGAGAGACACAGAGAGAAAGAGGGACACCATGATACCCTGCCATGTGAGAGAGGATTTCAGGACCACCTACAGCCACAGAAAGAAAGAAAAAGTCTGAGAGACTGAGAGATAGACTGGTGACTGGACACAGTGGAGCAACTGAAGCAGAAGCATTGAGGCACTCAAGAGGCTAGTACAATGGAACAACTTGAACCTGAAAGACAGGCCCACATGAGAAGGTAGAGAATTGTGGGCCTCCAATATACTCCACCATGTGCCCAACTGCCATCAGCTGCAATTTGGTGAGGCAGCATCTCTGGTCATGCCTTGATTCTGACATTTTCACTGTCTTGAAACTGTAAGCTTTTATCCTAATAAGTTCCCAATATAAAAGTCAATCCATTTCTGATATTTTTGCATTGTCAGCCTTTAGCAATTTAAAACAGTTCTTCAGAATTATCTTGTGAACATAAACTATGTTTTTTTATGGATTTAAAATTCCATGAACATTGTATGGCATGAAATACATACTCAGTAAATATAATCAATTTTGTACAATTATTATATAACAACAATCTTTCAAAAACAAAATCTAGTTTTTATATTTTGTTGTCATCTATTCCAGTGTTATTTTCATTATAATTAAAAAGTTCAAATTTTACAATACACATACTATACTAATGAACAAAATGATTTTATCTTAAAAACACTTCAAAATAAATCTTATATAAATTATGATATGTACTGAAAAAAATAGTGATGAGAGGGACAAGGTAAATAGTCTAGTGTCATCTTGTCCAAACTTTTTATTACTTATATTTAATAACATCACAAATGCTTTTAAAACTATATTACAAGAGAATGGGTAGTCTGAATTTAACTAAAACATAAACATTTTTAAGCATATTCCTGTCTGAAAATTTAGAGAATCTGTTGACCATTGTTCCCAACACAAAGAAACTGAATACATTGTATAAATCATAAAAATGTACATAAATGAAAGGCCAACACAGTTTATAAGAAAGATGAGAAATTGTAAAGAGCCTATAAATATAAGAACAGATAAAATACATGACAAGATGAGTAGTTAGACAAAAAAGTATATTATTGAAAATAAATGGTCAGACACCTCAACCTGCAAACAAGACAAAGAGGATTGGCAATAAATATAGATCCTAGACATCCTAGAGTTTAAAGCAAAATAAGTCATAATACAAAATATACATGAATATTATATATAAGTTAAAGTTTTCATTTAAATTTAGGATGTAGAAAAAACAATACACATTTTAATATTTGATTAAATTAAGGAACAGAGATGAACTGTTGAAAAGTGTGTAAAAACCTTACTCCTAAAACAGATGTTGAAATTTATTTTTAAACATTAAGAAATAATTTAGGATAATAATCAAATATAATTCTACAAAGAAAACATTAATACAAAATAAAAGAATGCAAATCACTTGAATACCAAAATTATATCTAATAACCATTGTAAAAGTTTTAAGAAAAATTGTCAAATGTATTGAAATTGTACTTTCTTTTTTAGCAAAAAAATTTATTGGTATGTATTTATAAATTATAAAATTCACCCAAAGTGTACAATTAATGGTATTTTGTATAATCACATACCTGTGCATTCATCACTTCGATCATTATTAGAGCATTGTGATTATTTCAATAAGAACAATAATAAACAAAAAACAGACAAATAAGAAAGCTCTTCACCTCTCAATCTCTCTAGGTTTCCTCTGCTCTACATAGTTGCTATTTCTGGCTATTGCACATTTATTTATTTATTTATTTATTAATCAATTTTATTGAGGTATTTTCACATATCATATAATCTATCTAAAGTGTATGATCCATGGATTTTAGGATATTCAAAATATTGTGCAATCACCATCACAAAAATTTATAATCATTTCATTTCTCCAAAAAACAAAGCTCCACACATTTTAGGATGCCTTCCCTAGCCCTCATAACCACTAATTAAAGTTAATCTTTATAAATTGATTTATATTTACATTTGCATTGTAGTTTACACTCTCTCCCATTTGACTTTGTGGTTATGGTCGTATATATAATGGCCTGTATGTGTCATTAGAATGTTATTCAGATGATTCCCAATTCCTGAAAATGCCCCCTTATTACACCTATTTTTTGCTCTCCCTAACCCCAGAACATTCATGGGTCATTGCCTCCATAACAATGGTATTTCTTCCATTGCTAGAATGACAAGTAATCTATAGTAGAATACTAGTAAGTTTATTTTAGTCTATAGTTCATTTCCCAATCCTGAGTATTCTGGAATGGTGATGCCAACTCCACCTTTATTTGAGAGGGGCTTTGATCCCATACATCGATGGATGGGACTCTCTTGCATGCAGTTGTAAGCACTCTTGTTTCCTTGGTATGTTGTTTGTTCATCATCTTCTCCCTACTAGTTGTCCTGGGTGTGTCCACTGAACTGTGGAATAGGTGTTGCAACTCCATGGAGATTCAGGGCTCAGCTGTGACATGGACAGCTCAAAGATTTAAATCTCTTGGATGTACACCTCCCAACTATAGTTCTAATTATAGGTTTGAATAGAAGGACAGAAGAGTCATGCATAAGGACACCACTGTTGAGCCGAACTCAGTCACACTGGGGAGCATAAATACCATATTAGGACCCACTGGCAAGGGGTCAAATTCCTGAGCTGTCTACCCTGACTGTAGGGTCTGGATGTCTCTATATCCCTGAGGAGCTTTGCTATTTGGGGTCATATCTACTTTTGCTGTCAATGAGATCCTGTTGAGATGTGCGTAATTGCTACTTCTGGGATGGCTTCCCGACTCACTTTGAATTCTCTTAGCCACACAAATTCATTTGTCTTTAGCTTTTCTTCCTTTTGGTCAAGGTGTTCTTTTTTTCCCAGATGCATTGCTTGTTGTTACTTGGTAGCAATCCCTTGATGCTGTGGAGCCTCATCCCTGGAAGTCATGTCTTATGCTGGGGGAAGTTATTGCTTTTATATACGAGTTCAGCTTAGAAAAAGGCACCTTTGAGCAAAAAGGAGGCTC
>PVKH010019933.1:0-14718 GCA_004027955.1 Chaetophractus vellerosus | reverse complement strand
GGAACAAATGCACATGTTTTCACTTACAATCAATGTCTAAAGTTTGATTTCAGCTATTGCACTGTATGGGAACCAAGTACATCAGTTTTGGAAAGCTAGCAAATTACTTCTTTATTAGCTGCTGTGCCCTGGTTTTCACTAACATCCAATGCCAAATCTTCACTACTACTTAATTCCCTGTGAATGCACCCTGATTATCAGTTTAACTGGTGGTATACCCTGTGTCAGTTACATTGAATGCCAAACCCCTGCTACTAACCAATGCTCGGTGAATGTACCAAGATCATTAGTTTTACATACCAAGCATGTTATTTGTTTTCCTCATTCCTTTGCACTGGTCTTCAGTTACAATGAAGGCCACAACACTGCTTTTACTTAACACTGTGTGAGTGCACCAGGACAATCACTTTTCCAATCTAAGGAATATACTTGTTTATCAAATGGCTATGCCCTTGCTTTCAGTTACAATGAATGCCCAATCACTGCTAATACCTAACACTCTGAGAGTGCTCCAAGGTATCATTTTACAATCTAAGAAATGTACTTGTTTAACTCATTTCTATGTCATTGTTTTCAGCTACAATTCATGCCTAATCACTCTTTCTTCCTACCATAGTGGGATTTAACTGGAAACTTCAGTTTTCAAAACCATGACAGTTAATTGCCTAAATACTGTCCATGCCCTTTTTTTCTCTTACTATTCTTCAAATCCCTGCTTTTACCTAATACTGTATGAAAGCACAAGATCATTATCTTTGAAATCCTAGCCCGTCACTGATTCTATGGAACAAATGCACCTGCTTTTACTCATAATCAATATCTAAATATTGGTCTTTCCTAATGCTCTGTAAGTGAACCAAGAACATCAGTTGTGGAAATCTGGCAAATTACTTCATTAAAGTTGATGTGCCCAGGTTTTCACTAACACACAATGCCAAATTTCAACTACTACTTAATGCCCTTTGAATGCACCTTGATTTTCAGTTTCACAAATGTAGTAATTTTCTAGTTTCACTCGTACTATGCCCTTGTGTCAGTTACAGTGAATGACAAAACTCTGCTATTAACTAATGCTGGGTGAACGTACCAAGATCATCAGTTTTACATACCAAGCTAGTTAATTGTTTGCCTCATGGCTATGCACTGGGTTTCAGTTACTATGAATGCCACATCACTGCTATTACCAAACATTGTGTTTATGCACAAGGACCATCAGTTTTCCAAACTAGAAATATACTTGTACAACTCATGGCTATGCCCTTGTTTTCAATTACATTGAATGCCAAATCACTGCTAATACCTAACCCTCAATGAATCCACTAAGGTCATCCGTTCTACACACTAAGAAATAAACTTGTTTAACTCATCTCTATGTCCATTTTTTTAGTTACTATGCATGCCAAATCATCATTTTTGCTTACCACTGTGGGAATTCACTGAGAGACCCATTTTTCAAAACCAAGGCAATTACATGCTTAAATGGTGGCCATGCCCTTGTTTTCCTTTAGTATTCTTTTCAATTCCCTGCATTAACCCAGCAGTGTATGAAAGCACCAAGATCTTCAGCTTTGAAGTCCAAGTCCATCGCTCAATCCAGGGAAAAAAATGCACCTGTTTTCACTTATAATTAAGCTCTAAAGATTGATTTCACCTAATGCTCTGTAAGTGAACCAAGAACATCAGTTGTGGAAAGCTAGCAAATGGGTTCTTTATTGGCTGCTCTGCCCTGGATTTCACTAACATGCAATGCCAAATCTCTGCTCCTACTTAATGCCCTGTGAATGCACCCTGATTATCACTTTCCCAAACTTATTAATTTCCTAGTTTAACTGGGGCTAGCGCTTGTGTCAGTTACAGTGAAAGCTGAAACTCTGCTCTTAACTAATGCTGTGTGAATGTACCGGGATCATCAGTTTTACATACCATGCAAGTTATTTTTTTACCTCATGCCTATGCACTGGTTTTCAGTTACAATGAAGGGCACATCACTGCTATTACCTATCAATGTGTGAATCCACCAAGGTCATTTGCTTTACAAACTAAGAACTCTAGTTGTTTAACTCATCTCTATGTCCTTGTTTTCAGTTACAATGTATGCCAAATCACCCTTTCTGCCCACCACTGTGGGTATTCACAAGGAACCTCAGTTTTCAAAACCAATACACTGACTTGCTTAAATAGTGGCCATGCCCTTGTTTTCCCTTACTATTCATTTCAATCCCTGCATTTATGTAACATTCCATGTATGCCCCAAGATCTTCACCATTGAAATCCAACCCTGTCACTGGTTCCAGGGAAGAAATGCACCTCTTTTCACTTATAATCAATGTCTAATTTTGGTTTCACCTAATTCTCTGTCAGTGACCCAAGAACATCAGTTGTTTAAAGATAGCATGTTACTTCTTTGTAGGGTGGTGTGCATTGGTTTTCACTAACACCCAATGCCAAATCTGTGCTACTATTTAATGTATTGTGAATGCACCCTGATTATCAGATTCCCAAACCCAGTAATTTCCTAGTTTAACTGGTGCTATGCCCTTGTGTCATTTACAGTGAGTGTCAAACCTCTGCTATTTACAAATGCAGGGTGAATGTATAAAAATCAACAGTTTTACATACTGAGCAAGTTATTTGTTTGTCTCATGGCTATGCACCTGTTTTCAGTTACAATGAATGGCACATCAGTGCTATTACCTAGCACTGTTTGAATGCACAAGGACCATCAGTTTTCCAAACTAGAAATATACTTGTTTAACTCATGGCTTTGCCCTTGTTTTCAGTTACAATGAATGCCAAATCACTGCTAATATGTAACCTTCTGTGAATCCACCAACGTCATCCGTTTTACACACTAAGAAATACACTTGTTTAACTCATCTCTATATCTGTGTTTTCAGTTAATATGCATGCAAAATCACTATTTGTGCTTACAATTGTGGGAATTCACTGGGAACCTCAGTTTTCAAAACCAATACAGTTACTTGCTTAAACAGTGGATATGTCCTTGTTTTCCCTTACTATTCTTTTCAAATCCCTGCATTAACCTAACACTGTATGAGCACTCCAAGGTCTTCAGCTTTGAATTCCAATCCTGCCTCTGGTTCCAGGGAACAAATGTACCTGTTTTCACTGATAATCCATGTCTAAAGATTGGTTTCACCTAATGCTATGTAAGTGAATCGAGAACATCACTTGTGGAAAGCTATCAAATTACATCTTTATTGGTTGCTGTGCCCTGGTTTTAACAGAGACCCAATACCAAAGCAACATACTAATTAATTCCCTGATTATCAGTTTCCCAACCAGGTAATTACCTAGTTTAACTGGAGCTCTGCTCTTGTGAATGTTACAGTGAACTCCAAAGCTCTGCTGTAAACTAATGCTGTGTGAATGTACCAAGATCCTCAGTTTTACATACCAAGCAAGTTATTAGAGTGTCTCGTTCATCAGCACCCATTTCATTTACAATGAAGGCCACATCACTCCTCTTACCTAACACTGTGTGAATGCACCAGGATCATCAGTTTTCCAAACTAAAAATATACTGGTTTAACTCGAGGCTATGCCCTTGTTTTCAGTTAAAATGAATGCCAAATCACTTATAATACCTAACGCTCCATGAATGCACAAAGATTCTCCTTTTTACAAACTAAGAAATATACTTGTTTAACTCATCTCCATGTCCTTATTTTCAGTTACAATGCATGCCAAATCACTGTTTCTGCCTACAGCTGTGGGAATTCTCTGGGAACCTCAGTTTTCAAAACCAATGCAGTTATTTGCTTAAATGGTGGCAATGCCCTTTTTTCCCTTCTATTCCTTTCAAATCCCTGCATTTACCTAACACTGTATGAATGTAACAAGATCTTCAGCTTTGAAATCAAAGCCCATCACTGCATCCTGGGAAAAAATGTGCTTGTTTTCACTTATAATCAATGTCTAGAGATTGGTTTCACCTAATGATCTGTAAGGAAACCAAGAACATCAGTTATGGAAATCTAGCAAATTAATACTTTATTCGTTGCTGTGTCCTGGTATCCACACTGATTATCAGTTTCCCAAACCAAATAATTTCCTACTTTTTAAAAAATTTATCTACCACATATACCCCCCCTTTCTGCTTCCTCTTGCTGTGTGTCCTTTCTTCTGTGTCTTTCTATGTCTGCTTCATGTCTCCCACCATCTTTGTGGTGACGCCCCGAGTCAGCCCTCCATGGCGGCGGCTCGTTCTGTTTGAGGTTGGCTCCATTCTGTTTTTCACGGGTGGCTCTGCTCCATGTTTTGCGGGCAGCAGTCCTCCATGTTTTTTGCGGACTGCCTGGCTTCCACAGTGGTTCACAGGCAGCAGCGCTGCTTTTTCACGGGTGATTTTGCCATGCACGTGTTGGCTCCGCCCTGCCCATGGCAGCTTTTTTTGCCTTCCCCATGGTGGCTCTGCCCCACCCAGGGTGGCTTGCCTTTCTCAAGGCCTTCTGACCACTCAGAGAGGTCCCCAGGAAATGAACCTGGGGCCTCCCATGTGATACCTTAGCCTGCTCTTTATCCACTGAGCTATCTAGCCAGGCCTAATTTCCTACTTTGACAGGTGCTATACCCTTGTGTCATTTACAGTAAATTCCAAATTTCTGCTATTAATTAATGCTGTGTGAATCTACAAAGATCCTCAGTTTTACATTCCAAGAAAGATATTTGTTTGTCTCATTGATATGCACATTTTTTCAGTTATGTTGAAGGCCACATCCTTGCTATTACCTAACACTGTGTGAATGCACCAGAACCATCAGTTTTCCAAGCTAAGAAATATACTTGTTTAACTTGTGGCAATGCCCCTCTTTTGCAGTTCCAATGAATGCCAAATCACTGCTAATACCTAATGCTCTGTGAATGCAACAAGTTCATCCATTTTACAAAGTAAGAGCTGTACTTCTTTAACTCATCTCTATGTCCTTCTTTTCAGTAACAATGCATGCCAAATCACTGTTTCTGCCTACCACTGTGGGAATTCACTGGGAACCTCAGTTTTCAAAACAAAGGCAATTAGGTGCTTTAATGGTGGCCATGGGAAACTGGTAATCAAGGTGCATTCACAGGGCATTAAATATTCACTACTAATACCTAACACAGTGTGAATGTGGCAGGACCATTATTTTTCCAAACTAAGAAATATACTTGTTTATTTCACTCATAATCAATGACTAAAGATTGGTTTCACGTAATGCTCTGTAAGTGAACCAAGAACATCAGTTGTGGAAATCTAGCAAATTACTTCTTTATTGGCTGCTGTGTCCTGGTTTACACTAACACCCAATGCCAAATCTAAGCTACTACTTAATGCCCTGTGAATACACCCTGATTATCAGTTTCACATATATAGTAATTTCTGAGTTTAACTGGTGCTATACCGTTGTGTCAGTTACAGTGAATGCCAAACTTCTACTATTAAATAATGCAATGTGAATGTATGAAAATCATCAGTTTTATATACCAAGTAAGTTATTCCTTTGTCTCTTGCCTCTGCACTGGTTTTCAGTAACAAGGAATGCCGCATCACTGCTACTACTTAACACTGTGGGAATGCACCAGGTCCATCAGTTTTCCAAACTTAGAAATATATGTGTTTAACTTGTGGATATGCATTTTTTTCAATTACATGGATGTCACATCACTGCTAATGCCTAATGCTCCATGAATGCACCAAGATCATCTGTTTTACAAACTAAGTACTATACATGTTTAACTAAACTCTTTGTCTTTGTTTTCAGTTACAATGCATGCGAAATCACTGTTTCTGCATACCACTGTGGGAATTCACAGGGAACCTCAGTTTTGAAAACTGAGGCAGCTACTTGCTTAAATCATGGCTATGCCTTTGTTTCCTTTACTATTGTTTTCAAATGCCTGCATTTAAATACTTGTTTAACTCAATTCTATATCCTTGTTTTCAGTTACAATGCATGCCAAATCACTGTTTCTTCCTACCACTGTAGGAATTCACACGAGACTCAGTTTTCAAAACAAAGGAGGTTACTTGCTTAAATGGTGGCCATGCCCTTGTGTTTTCCCTTACTATTCTTTTCAAATCCCTGCATTTACCTAATACTGTATGAACACATCTAGATCTTCAGCTTTGAAGTCCAAGGCCATCACTGGTGCCACAGAACAAATGCACCTGTTTTCACTGATAATCGATGTCTAAAGATTGGTTTCACCTGATGTTCTGTAACTCAACCAAGATCATCAGTTGTGGAAAGCTAGCAAATTACTTCTTTATTGGCTGCTGTGCCCTGGGTTTGACTAAGACCCAATGCCAAATCTCTACTACAAATTAATGCCCTGTTAATGCACATTGATTATGAGTTTCCCAAAACTACTAATTTTCTGGTTTTACTGGTGCTATACCCTTGTGTCAGTTACAGTGAATGCCAAAACTCTGCTATTAACTAATGCTCTGTGAATGTACCAAGATTATCATTTCTACCACCCAAGGAAGTTATTTCTTTGTCTCATGGCTATGCACTGGTTTTCAGTTATAATGAAGGCCACATCACTTCTATTACCTAACAATGTGTGAATGCACCTGGACCATCAGTTTTCCATAGTAAGACATATACTTGTTTAACTCATGGCTATGCCCTTGTTTTCAGTGGCAATTAAAGCCAAATCACTGCTACTACCTAACGCAACATGAATGCACCAAGGTCATCCATTTTACAAAATAAAAATATACTTGTTTAACTCATCTCTATGTCCTTTGTTTCAGTTACAATTTATGCCAAATAACTGTTTATGTCTACCAGTGTGGGAATTCACTGGGAACCTCAGTTTTCAAAACCAAAGCTCTTACTTCCTTAAATGGTGGCCATGCCCTCATTTTCTCTTACTATTTTTTCAAATCCCTGCATTTAGCTAACACTGTATGAACACACCAGAATATTCAGCTTTGAAATCCAAGCCCATCACTGATTCCAGGAAACAAATGCACCTGTTTTCTGTTATAATCAATGTCTAAAGATTGGTTTCACCTAATGCTCTGTAAGTGAACCAAGAATATCAGTTGTTGAAAGGTGGTAAATTACTTCTTTATTGGCTGCTGTGCCCTGGTTTTCATTAACACCCAATGCCAAATCTCCAATACTACTTAATGCCCTGTGAATGCAACCTGTTTATCAGTTTCCCAAACCTATTAATTTCCTAGTTTAATATGTGCTATACCCTTTTGTCTGTTACAGAGAATGCCAAACCTATGCTATTAACTAATGCAGTGTCAATGTACCAAGACCATCAGTTTAACATACCAAGCAATTTATTTCTTTGTCTCCTGGGTATGCACTCGTTTTCAGTTACAATGAAAGCCACATCACTGTTATTATGTAACACTGAGTGAATGCACCAGGAACATCAGTTTTCCAAACTAAGAAATATATTTGTTTAACTCGGCTATATGCCCTTGTTTTCAGTTACAAGGAATGCCAAATCACTGCGAATATCTATCACTCTGTGAATGCACCAAGATCATCAATTTTACAAACTAAGAAGTATACTTGTTTAACTCATCTCTAGGTCCTTGTTTTCTGTTACAATGCATGCCATATCACTGTTTCTGCCTACCACTGTGGAACTCACTGGGAACCTCAGTTTTCAAAAGGCAGTTACTTGTTGAAATGGTGGCTCTGCATTTGTTTTCCCTTACAATTGTTTTCAAAATCCTGCCTTTACCTAACATTGTATGAATGTACCAAGATCTTCAGCTTTGAAATCCATGCTGCTTACTGGATCCAGGGAACAATTGCAGCTGTTTTCACTTATAATCACTGTCTAAACATTGATTTCAACTGATGTTCTGTAAGTGAACCTAGAACATCAGTTCTGGAAAGCTAGGAAATTACTTCTTTATTTGGCTGCTGTGCTCTTATTTTCACTAACATCCAAAGCCAAATCTATGCTACTAGTTAATGCCCTGTGAATGCACCCTGATAATCAGTTCCCCAAACCTAGCAATTTTCTTGTTTAACTGGTGCTATGCCCTTGTGTCAGATACAGTGAATGCCAAAACTATGCTATTAACTAATGCTTTGTGAATGTACCAAGATCCTCAGTTTTATAATCCAAACAAGTTATTTGCTTGCCTCACTGCTATGCACTGGTTTTCAGATACAATGACTGCCACATTACTGCTATTATCTAACACTGTGTGAATGCACCAGGAACATCAGTTCTCCAAACTAAGATATACACTTGTTAAAATGTAGCTATGCCCTTGTTTTCAGTTACAATGAATGCCAAATCACTGCTAATAACTAACACTACGTGAATGCACCAAGATCATCCATTTTATAAACTCAGAACTATACTTGATTAACAAACCTCTATGTCCTTATTTTCATTTACAATGCATGCCATATCACTGTTTATGCCTATCTCTGTGTGAATTCACTGGGAAACTCAGTTTTCAAAAGGAAGGCAGTTACTTGCTGAAATCGTGGCTATGCCCTTGTTTTCACTTACAATTATTTTCAAATCCCTGCCTTTACCTAACACTGTATGAATGCACCAACATCATCAGCTTTGAAATCCTAGCTGGTTGATTGTCCCAGGGAAGAATCGTACCTGATTTCACTTATTATCAATGTCTAAAGATTGGTTTCACCTATTGGTCTGTAAGTGAACCAAGAACATCAATTCTGGAAAGCGAGCAAATTACTTCTTTCTTTGAGTGCTGTGCTCTTGTTTTAACTGACATCCAAAGCCAAATCTCTGCTACTACTTATAGCACTGTGAATGCACCCTGATTATCAGTTCCCCAAACCTGTTAATTTCCTTGTTTAAATGGTGCTATGCCATTGTGTCAGTTACAGTGAATGCCAAACTTCTGCTATTAAGTACTGCTGTGTGAATGTACCAAGATCCTCAGTTTTACATAGCAAGCAATTTATTTGTTTGTCTCGTGGCTATGCACTGGATTTCAGTTACAATGACTGCCACATCACTGCTGTTACCTAACATTGTGTGAATGCACCAGGAACATCAGTTTTCCAAACTAAGAAACATACTTGTTAAACACGTGGCTATGCCCTTGTTTTCACTTACAGTGAATGCCAAATCACTATTAAAACCTAATGCTCTGTGAATGCACTAAGATCATGAGTTTTACAAACACAGAACTATACTAGTTTAACTCATCTCTATTTCCTTGTTTTCAGTTACAATGCATACCACATCACTGTTCCTGCCTAGAACTGTTGGAATTCACTGGGAAACTCAGTTTTCAAAGGAAAGGCAGTTACTTGCCAAAATAGAGGCTATGCAATTGTTTTCCCTTACAATTCTTTTCAAATCCCTACCTTTACCAAAACTCTTTGAACGCTCCAAGATCTTCAGCTTTGAATTTCAAGACAGTTGCTGGTTCCAGGGAATAATTGCACCTGATTTCACTTATACTCAATGTCTAAAGATTCGTTTCACCTAATGGTGTGTAAGTGAACCAAGAACATCAGTTGCGGAAAGCAGGCAAATTACTTCCTTATTTGTCTGCTGTGCTCTGGTTTTCACTAAAATCCAATGCCAAATCTCCACAACTAATTAAAGCCCTGTGATTGCACCCTGATTATCAGTTCCCCAAACTTCATAATTTCCTTGTTTAACTGGTGTTATGCCCTTGTGTCAGTTACAGTGTATGCCAAACCTGTGCTATTAATTAATGCTGTGTGAATGTTCAAAGATCATCAGTTTTATATCCCAAGCAATTTATTTGTCTCACGTCTAGGCACAGTTTTTCAGTTACAATGACTGCCACATCACTGCTATTAGCTCACACTGTATGAGTGCACCAGGAACATCAGTTTTCCTAACTAAGAAATATACTTGTTAAATTCTTGGCTATGCCCTTGTTTTCAGTTACAATAAATGCCAAATCACTGCTAATACCTAATGCTCTGTGAATGTACCGAGATCATCTGTTTTACAAACTAAGAAGTATACTTGTTTAACTCAACTCTATGTCCTAGTTTTCAGTTACAATGCATGCCATATCACTATATCTGCCTACCACTGTGGGAATTCACTGGGAAACTCAGTTTTCAAAATCAAGGCTGTTACTTGCTGAAATGGTGGCAATGCCCTTGTTTCCCCTTACAATTCTTTTCAAATCCCTGCCTTTTCCTAAACTCTATGAATGCACCAAGATCTTCAGCTTTGAAATCAAACCCATTTACTGTTTCCAGGGAACAATTGCACCTGATTTCACTTATAATCAATGTCAAAAGATTGGTTTCACCTAATGGTGTAAGTGAACCAAAAACATCAGTTGTGTAAAGCTAGCAAATTACTTCTTTATTTGACTGCTGTGCTCTGGTTTTCATTAACATCCAATCCACATCTCCACTACCTCATAATGCCCTTTGAATGCACCCTGATTATCAGTTCCCCATACCTAGTAATTTCCTTGTTTTAACTTGTGCTATGCCCTTGTGTCAGTTACAGTGAATGCCAAACTTCTGCTATTAAATAATGCTGTGTGCATGTGCCAAGATCATCACTTTTACAAACCAAGCAAGTTATTTGATTATCTCTCAGCTATACAATTGTTTTCACTTACAATGTCTGCCACATCACTGCTGTTAGCTAACACTGTGCATATGCAGCAGGAACCTCAATTTTCCAAACTAAGAAATATACTTGTTAAAGTCATGGCTATGCCCTTGTTTTCAGTTACACTGAATGCCATGTGACTGCTAATACCTAACACTGTGTGAATGCACCAAGATCATCTGTTTTACAAACTAAGAACTATCCTTGTTTAACTCCTCTCTATGTCCTTGTTTTCTGTTACAATGCATGCCATATCTATGTTTCTGCCTCCCATTGTGAGAATTCATGGGGGTACCTGATTTTTCAATGGCAAGGCAGTTACTTGCTGACATGGTGGCTATGACCTTGTTTTCCTTTACAATTATTTTCAAATCCCTGCCTCTACCTAACACTGTATGAATGCACCAAGTCCTTCAGCTTTGAAATCCAAGCTGGTCACTTGTTGCAGGGAACAATTGCAACTGTTTTCACTTATGATCATTTTCTAAACACTGGTTTAACCTAATGATCTCTCAGTGAACCAAGAATGTCAGTTGTTGAAAGCTAGAAAATTACTTCTTTATTTTTCTGCTGTGCTTTTGTTTTCACTAACACCCAATGCCAGATCTCTGCTACTATTTAATACCCTGTGAATGCACCCAGATTATCTGTTCCTCAATACTAGTAATTTTCTTGTTTAACTGCTGCTATGCCCTTGTGTCAGTTGCAGTGAATGCCAAACATCTGTTATTAACTAATGCAGTGTGAATGTACCAAGAACCTCAGTTATACATACCAAGCAATTTATATATTTGTCTCTTGGCTATGCACAGGTTTTCAGTTACATTGAGAGCCACATCACTTCTATTAGCTAACACTGTGTGAATGTACCAGGAACATCAGTTTTCCAAACTAAGAAATATACTTGTTAAACTTGTAGCTATGCCCTTGTTTTCAGTTACAATGAATGCCAAATCACTGCTAATTTCTAACGCTCTGTAAATGCACCAAGATCATCCATTTTACAAACTGAGAACTATACTTATTTTACTCATCTCTATGTCCTTGTTTTCAGTTACAATGGATGCAAAGTCACTGATTCTGCCTGCCATTGTGGGAGTTCACTGGGAACCTCATTTTTCAAAGGCTAGGCAGATACTTGCTGAAATGTTTGCTATGCCCTTGTTTTCCCTTACAGTTCTTTTCAAAGCCCTGCCTTTACTTAACACTGTATGAATGCACCAAGATCTTCAGCTTTGAAATCCAAGCCAGTCACTGGTTCCAGGGTACATTTGCACCTGTTTTCACTTATAATCAATGTCTAAAGATTGGTTTCACCTAATGGTTTGTAAGTGAACCAAGAATATCTGTTGTGGAAAGCTAGAAAATTACTTCATTATTTGGCTGCTGTGCTCTGGTTTTCACTTACACCCAAAGCCAGATCTCTGCTACTACTTAATACCCTGTGAATACACCATGAATATCAGTTTCCCAAACCTAGTAATTTCCTTCTTTAACTGGTGCTTTTCCCTTGTTTCAGTTACAGTGAATGCCAAACCTCTGTTATTAACTAATGCTGTGTTAATGTTCCAAGATCAGGTTTTCACTAACATCCAAGCCAAATCTCCACTAGTTCTTAATCTCTTCTGAATATACCCTGATTATCACTTCCCCAAACCTAGTAATTTCCTTGTTTAACTGGTGCTATGGCTTTGTGTCAGTTACAGTGAATGCAATACCTCTGCTCTTAACTAATGCTGTGTGAATGTACCAAGATCCTCAGTTTTACATACCAAAAAGTTAATTTGTTTTTGTCTCATGGCTATGCACTGGTTTTCAGTTACAATTTTTTCCAGGTCTGCTATTATCTAACACTAGGCAAATGCACCAGAAACATCAGTTTTCCAAACTAACAAATACTTGTTAAACTCTTGGTTATGCCCTTGTTTTCAGTTACAATGAATGCCAAATCCCTGCTAATACCTAATGCTCAGTGAATGCACCAAGATCATCCATTTTAAAAACTAATAACTATACTTTTTTACTCATCTCTATATCCTTGTTTTCATTTACAATGCATGCCATATTACTGTTTCTGTCTTTCATTGTGGGAATTCACTGGGAACCTCAGTTTTCAGAGGCAAGGCACTTACTTACTAAAAAGTTGGCTATGCCCTTGTTTTCCTTTAAAATTCTTTTCAAATCCCTCCCTCTACTTAACACTGTATGAACGCACAAAAATCTTCAGCTTTGAAATCCAAGCCAGTTACTGGTTATAGGGAACACTTGCTCATGTTTTCACTTATAATAATTGTCTAAAGATTGGTTTCACCTAATGGTCTGTAAATGAATCAAGTACATCTGTTGTGGAAAGCTAATACATTTCTTCTTTATTTGGCTGCTGTGCTCTGGTTTTCACTAAAATCCAATGCTAAACCTCTGCTCCTACTTAATGCCCTGTGAATGCACCCTGATTATGAGTTCCCCAAATCTACTAACTTCCTTGTTTAACTGGTGCTCTACCCCTGTGACATTTACAGTGAATGCCAAACCTCTATTGACTAATGCTGTGTCAATGTACCAAGATCCTCAGTTTTACATAGCAAGCAAGTTATTTGTTGGTCTCTCCACTATGCACTGCTTTTCAGTTACAATGAATTCCACATCACTGCTATTACCTAACACTGTGTGAATGCACCAGGACCATCAGTTTTCCAAACTAAGAAATATTCTTGTTTAACTCGTGGCTATGCCCTTGTTTTCAGTTACAATTATTGCCAAATCACTGCTAATACCTAATGCTCCCTGAATGCACCAAGGCCATCTGTTTTACAAATTAAGGAATATATTTCTTTAATGCATCTCTATGTCCTTGTTTTAATTTACAATGCATTTCAAATCACTCTTTCTGCCTACCACTGTGGGAATTTGAGAATCTCAGTTTTCAAAACCAAGGCAGTTACTTGCTTAAATGGTGGTCTTTCACTCATTTTCTCTTAGTATCCTTTTGAAATCCCTGCATTTACCTAACAGTATATGAACACACCAAGAACTTCAGTTTGAAATTCAAGCCTGTCCCTGGTTCCAGGGAACAAGTGTACCTGTTTTCACTTAATTTCAATGTCTAAAGATTGGTTTCACCTAATGATCTGTAAGCAAACCAAGAACATTGCTTGTAGAAAGCTAGAAAACAGCAACTTACTTCTTTATTTGGCTGCTGTGCCCTGGTTTTCACTAACACACAATGCCAAATATCCTCTACTACTTAATGCCCTGATTATCAGTTTCCCAAACCTAGTAATTTCCTAGTTTAAATGGTGATATACCCTTGTGTCAATTACAGTGAATGGCAAAATTCGGCTGTCAACTAATGCTGTGTGAACTTACCAAGATCATCAGTTTTACATACCAAACAAGTTATTTCTTGTCTCGTGGCTATGCACTGGTTTTCAGTTACAATGAAAGCCACATTACCTAACACTGTGTGAATGCACCAGGACCATCAGTTTTCCAAACTAGGAAATATACTGATTTAACCCAATGCTATGCCCTTATTTTCAGTTACAGTGAAGGCCAAATCATTGCTAATTCCTATCACTCCATGAATGCACCAAGATCCTCCATTTTAAAAATTAAGAACTATAGTTGTTTCACTAATCTCTATGTCCTTGTTTTCAGTTACAATGCATGGCAAATCACTGTTTCTGCCTACCATTGTGGGAATTCACTGGGAACCTCAGGTTTCAAAACCAAGGCAGTTACTTGCTTAAATCATGGTCATGCCCTTGTTTTCCTTACTTTTCTTTCAAATCCCTGCATTTTCTGAACACTCTACAAATGCACCCAGATCTTCAGCTTTGAAATCCAATCTCGTCACTGCTTCCAGGGAACAAATGCACCGGTTTTCACTTATAATGAATATCTAAAGTTTGGATTCACCTAATGCTCTGAAAGTGAACCAAGAATATCAGTTTTGGAAACCTAGCAATTTACTTCTTTATTGGCTGCTTTGCCCAGGTTTTAACTAACACTCAATGCCAAATCTCTGCTACTACATAAAGCCCTGTGAATGCACACTGATTATCAGTTTCCCAAACTTAGTAATTTCCTAGTTTAATTGGTGCTATGCCCTACTCTCAGTTACACTAAATG
>PVKH010019932.1:0-14720 GCA_004027955.1 Chaetophractus vellerosus | reverse complement strand
CTCGTGAAGGAAACAGAAGCTAAGCCCAGAGAGAAACGCAGCCCCGGGAACAGAGGAACCCGGAAGCCTGAACCCTGGAGACGTCGGCAGCCATCTTCCTCCAACACGTGGACTTTGGTATGGGAAGAAATTTATGCTTTGTGGCCTGGTAACTGTAAGCTTCTACCCCAAATAAATACCCTTTATAAAGACCGACCAACCTTTGGTATATTTCAAAAGGCACACCTGTGGCTGACCAAAACACTATACATAGATAAATAAAGATATTTATCACAATAAAATTTATATTTCATATCTTCATTCACTCATCACCTTTCTTCTATCTTAAATAAAACTTAAACTTGTATCACTGAATTATTAATGAGGTGCTAAGTGAGAATTTAATCTAGAATGGAGAAAAGGTAAAACCAACACTTTTTTCTTGTTACTCACAAAGATCAAACTAAAGTAAATCCATGAATTCCCTCTTCCTCCAGGAAACCTGTGTCAGGGTGGGCAAAGCAATACTCATAAGAGCCACCACCATGCCTAGTATCACACATTATCCTGATCTGACTAGACAGGGGAGAACTTTCTTCCTCTGATAACTGGGGCAGAGGATAAGGGAGGGAGATTGGGACACTATATCAGTGCTTCCTGCTCTCTATGGAATTCTGCTTTTCCATCTGCCAAACTGTCAGCACTTTGCAATAAGTGTTCTGACCTCACAGGGAAAGCTGCCAGCATCATTTCCTACTTGGCTCTGTTATGTGGAGCCAGAGTGAACCTGTTTATGTTACCTTTCTCCCAGAACCACTCACATCATAGGCAGGGATGACATGGGGAAATGGGGAAGCAAGAGTCATCAGGAGTTGTATATTGGGAAAGTCCTTTAGAGCATATCTTGCAAGGGGATGTAGAGAAATGTTAGGCTAGGCCCAATGTGCCTGAAACTGGACAGGGGATTTGTAATCATGAGCCCAAGCCCCTGGGCTTGGAGAGGGGGAGGGCGTTTTGCTGCCAGAGGAGACAGTAAACTGTAATGTTGCAATAAGTGAAAGCAGTTTAGTTTGGCACGGTTTCTGCTAGTCCTGCTTGTTGGCCTGAAATGTTTGCCCAAGGTATTTCCAGTCTGCTTTGGAGCTTATTCTATCACAGCAAAATTGACAATAATTACTGAACTTTCCGCTTTCCCTTCTTTTGTCTATGTATTTCCTTCTTCTTTCCTCCCCTGCATCCTCCTCCCTCTTCTTTTTTCTTTCTTTGTTCATGTATTCCATTTAACTGCTGACACCTTTAGACACTACATGACCTTCTTAATATCTTTAAGAACAAAAGGATTGATTGTCATTTTTTGAGGATATAGTCATAAGAGCCACCACCATGCCTAGTTCCACACATTATCCTGGTCTAACCAGACAGACTGCAGTAGGAAGTATCAAGTTTATTTTGTCTCTATACGCACACATATACATAATAGTCATAAATGTATATGGATGGTAGAATTTTCTATTTGTTAATGGAATTAATTTTGCCAAACAGGAGTCAAATCAGGAGCTTTTTATAAGTGGGAGCAATGGGAAACTGAACTTAATTAATCTTACTGAGAAATGCTGAGGAATGTGACTAATCATATATGCTAGGTACACTGTCACGGGTATCTTATAGGAAGTATTGTCAGAGAAATATGAAGAATGAAACATCAAAGTAAACCTGATCAAGAATTATGAAAAACAGGATGTCAGATTAAGCTTGATATAACTACTGATGCAAATTGATTAACTGCTGACTGTTTGCTGAATGTAGGGTAATAAGCTGTAGCTTTAATTCCATATAAATAGAGCTGAACCTCTCCTATAGCTTGTAGTGACTTGTTGGCTATGTGTATAAATTCAAGTCTTTTTGTTCTGTTTATTTGTTTTTGCTCAACATTAAATTTAGCTCATTCAATTCTACATTTATGAACTAGTCTCTTCCTTTGAGTACTGATTTCTTTCTTTCTTTCTTTCTTTGTTTCCTCTATTTTTGCTAGTTTTGGAATAAGATGAGCCTGAGCTCAAATTCCCTGTTTTGCAACACACCAGGAGGAATATCTTTGAGGTTCAGTTTCCTCATATGTAAAATTGAAATGGTAATAGCTACCTTGCAGGATTGTTCTAAGAATTAGAAGTACTTGTGTAAAACCTTTGGTATGGAGTGCTTGATACCCAATAGGGCTGCTGTAAATGAAAGGAAAGTTGCTTATTATGTGTTACATAAGCTGTGGTGGTTTTTTTTTTTTTTTTTTTTTTTTTTTTTTTTTTGGTATGGGGTGTTATGTAACTATTTAAAATAAAATTTCCAAAATCTAATACTTTGGAACAAGTGTGTATTGTAAATTGTAAAATATAAGTAAGTGCAGGTACTGATATACCATACGCTTTATTAAACAATGAAAAAAATAGTGTCCAAGAAAATAAGTTTGGAAGGACATATATTAACATGTCAAAGTGACTGTGCTGCCTGTGAGCCCGTTTTCCTTATTGGCAGAATATAGCTCCTATGAAATAGGCTGGAAATGGCAGGTGCTGCTTTGCTATGCCCCTTGAGATCCCGGCAAGTGATTTAGTTCTGGCCAATGAACATAAGGATAAGTCTGGGAGAAGAAAGGTTTCCTCCCTAACAGAAAGTGGGAAGAAACATTCGTTTTGGGAGCCCAAATACTGTCGTACTTACATGTGGTGCCTGGAACAGGGGGAGCCATTTTGCAAGCATGATGTACCGAGAATGTGGATGGAAGGTCCCGCCCTATGATGAAACTTGAGCTGCTCCCACAAACCTGGAATCATTTTCTTCAAGACTTCTTGGTTTTAAAGTAACAAACTCCAATTATTTAAATATTTTTTTAGCAGTGTATTCTGTCCCTTGAAGCTCAAAGCACCCTACTTTGGAAAATATAGCTAATTTAAAATTTCATCTTTATAATTTTCCTTAGTTTTTCCACTAATTAAAATTTCCAAATGTTCAAAATGAGAAAAAGTGTTTTAAATAGTAAGTTATTGAATATTGAAATAGCAAGTTATTGGTATGATTTGACCTTAATCCAAGAACAGTTGAGTAATTATTTATTTCCTCTCTTCCTTTCACACCTTCCTGACCTGAAGCAGCTACTTGCCTTTCGAAAACTCCCTCTGAAAGCCTGACACTTGGAAAATATCTTCAGTGGATGTCAGCCAGTGATTGCTACCATGCAAATCAGTGAAATGCTTGCAGCTGCCTTTTGATAATTTCAATTTTGACTGAGGCATGTATTACACAAATATTACAAAATAGTGAACAATAAATTGCACTCACTAACTTGGCAGTTATAGATGGCTAGTTTATTTTCTTTTGCTTGGTGTGATCACCTACCATAAATGTATCTGCCATGATTTCTGGCCCCACATCAAAGTCAGCAACAATGATTAACCCATGAAAAAAAAATTTTTTTTGCAAATAACATCAGAAACCTTAAAAAAATCGCTAATTTTAAAGTTCTTTATGACCTAATTCTTATCATAGAAGAGCACCTTGCTTATTTTTTTGTCAGTTAATGCAAGTCATAGGATCTTTTTAGATTTTGGTTTTGTTTTTTCACTTTTTTTTTAATTAGAGAGGTTATAGGTTTCCAGAAAAGATTTACATAAAATACATAAAATACAGAGTTTCCATATACCTCCCTATTATTAACACCTTGCATTAGTGTGGTATATTTGATACAATTCATGAAAAAATTCTTTTATAATTGTACTATTAACTGTAGTCCATCATTTCCAATAGGGTTCACTGTGTTATTCAGTCCTAACAGAGCAGGTGTTATAATCCAGATTCCTTGACTGCCATAACTCTTAAAACCAAATATTGGGGAAAGTATGAAATTTCACAGAAACCACTTAACCACTTTTCCTGTTCAGCATTTGGTTTTGGAAAAAAATTTTTCTATTAAATGAGGAGTGGCACAGATGTAGATATTTATGGTGACAATAATAAAATTCCGGGGGGGGGGGTGGCAAACAGATTTTATTTGACTATGCTTTTCAAAAAAAGGTGTTTTACTCAAAGTATAACAGTGTGATTTTCTTTTTATACCTCTGTAGAATATTATATGTATTAACTTTGAAGATGTAATGTCTAAATAGTTTAATTTTTACTTTGGAAAATATGGATATGGCATTAATGCTATATACCGAGGCATTTTATCTTCATAATAGGTTGTTCTACGCCTACTTAAACCTGCTTGATTCACAGAATGATAGAAAATAATGGCACTAGATAGGACATTAGACAACAAGATATTCTGTTCATTTATTTTTATAATCTGGGAGGATCTGAGGTATGGAATAATAACATCGTACCCCCAAGAAGATAAAGCAGGCTAAAGTGAAACTTTCCAGGACATATGACATTAAAGAGAAGCAACATATGGTCTGAGGAAAATCACTTAAAATTTGAGAGCCTTAGCTTTCTTGTCTGTTAAATAGAGGCAATACAATGCCAACTTAAAAATTAAAGAGATGGTTCTCGTAAAACACTAAGCACAGTGCTGGGCACACTGGAGCTGTTGTGGCAGTCACTTTACCAGTTGTTACTTTCATTTTATCTTAGCTTTCCCTCTCTCCTCCAATTAATATATTTTTTAATCCTCTCCATTTTTTCTTTCTCCTTTCTATTTTCCCCTTCCTTTCCCTCTTCCATTCACCCTTTGCTCATGCTTTTCCTCTCCAGATATTTCTTCTTTATTTTCTGCCAGATTATAACTTTACCAGATTTTGACATTATAATCTGGTAGCACTCACAGCTAAAGAGTTGCTGATTTCTAATCTTTCATATTCCTCTGCATGTTTTTTAAAAAAAATCATTAGAAAAAAGGGCAGGCATCCTTAGTAGACCATTTGGTTCCTTAGCAGATCTGTAAGTTCTTTAAGACCCACAGCTTTAAATATAGATGTTTTAAATTTGTGGTTCATGAAAATAATAAATGTAATTGCCTATGGCATCAGCAAAATCCCTAACATCTATTGAGCACTTACTATGTGCCAGTCCCTGTTCTAAGCATTTCATGTTTATTAACTCATTTAAGGTCCTAGAATAGTATGAAGCATATATGAATATCTGATAAAATGGTGTTTTTTTTTGGTATAAAAAAGAATACACCCATTAAATAAAATTAGGAAAATACAAATAAGTGTATAGAAGAAATTAGTTTATACCCACAATCTCATTATCTTGATATAATCAGTTAACATTTTAGTATATTTCCTCATACATGCAAGCTTATTTTGTAGACCCATATATCATATAATTTACATCTTAATGTATATCTATTTTTCATACTTATACATTCAAATATTCTTAATGTTGACTCATATAGGTTATAGATTAGATTCTATCGGGGAACCATGGCCACTCATATTCTCTTTACTGAAGAAAAGACCCACTCCTTTTGGAGTGGTCTTAATTTTCCATGGGTCACACATCTTTGAATGTGAGAGGATGACCAATAAAGGTGACAAATGGGAAGCGAGATTGGCAGGAAATGGATGAAGTTCACCTAAAGTCTCTTTGTGGTGAACTTACTGTTATTTAGGAGGATGTCTTAATGTAAAACACCTCCAGATTTCCATAAGCTGTATCATTAATCAAGTATCAATCAACATTTTCCAAAGTGTGATCCTTATATTAAGAGAGGTACCTGAATCTTGAGTCGCCAAATCTATACTGGGGTGCTATGAGAAGATAGTAAGTAGAAGAGAAGACCTTTATTTAGGGCTCCTAACTGAGCTCCTTACATTGATACTTCCTGTTTGATATTACATAAAAATATAGAACAGAATCAATGGTAAATCCCTAATAAAGAGGTTTTATTAAGAGCTATCTTTGGTCAAGCCTAGAAGTGGCTAAAATCTTCAGGGTTCATATAGATAATGTTTTAGAACAACAAGTAGGGAGATTCTGAAATTCTTGAGTATGTTCCAAGGAGGTGAATCACAGACTAAAAATCTGGTTACACCAGAGGTAGATTATAGTTGGGAAAAGGAAGGAGAGCTAATGATCAGTATGAGTTGAATTTTTCTAGCAATCAGGATTAAACATATAGTAAACGTATAACAAACTAGTTCTGAACCCTCCTGGCTGGGAATGTTGTAACTGCTAAATTTTTATGTGCTTCTTGCATCACCCCACCTATGATTAGTCCTTAGTCATGATAAGATTTCTATAAGATGAGTAATGTAAAAACTGATTAATCTGAGGAAAGTAGGTACAATTAGACATTGAAAATAATACTTTATACCACTGTTAAAAGATCTTTAAAAAATAGCAGTGTTGTTTTCTTTTCCAGTAGTATGGAGTAGCTAGTTGCAGACCAGGCCATCCCTTAAAAGCTGGAAATGCAGGAGAAGATAGAAAACCATCTGCCCAAAGCATTGCGCCAAGGGCTTTAAGAGGTCAAGATCCCCGAAAGAAAGTATATTGGACACAGTTTATTTCCTCAGATCCTTTAGGCCCTATCTCTCCTCCAGGTTTACAAACTCTTACCTTGGTCAGCACCACTTTACCAACAAGCTCTGCAGACTGCCTCAGCCTCCTGGAGGGTGAGTGCCGTTCTCCAACATGGGCTCCATTGTGCTTGATGTAGTGTGAGCTGCTGCAGTTGTAATACCAGGTCCCACTGTACCCATGAATGATCTGGTTTCTCTCATTAGTTCTAGAATCGAAGTGACATGCTGTAGGATGCAGAATCTGGTTTCCCCAATGGGTCTGAAAAGGCTGGTTGATACAACCTGGAAATGCATGGAAGTTAGTATCTTGTGGGCATACATTTTGACCAATGAAAGGTAAGTTAGAAGGGAGCCATTGGATAAATTCCTCTCTCTTCCTCCCTCTAATAGAGTGTCCCAAGTCATGGTGTTTCTGGAAGCCTGTCTGGACATTTACTGCATGATTAAGTAGTGAACTGTGACTCTCTATGAAGCTGTAATCAGTTGCAGTAATGCACTAACTTGTATTTGCTTCACCTCTTTTCCTTACTAACTTTCTTTTTTAATAATTCCTCCTGTCCTGGGGTAACAAGTCCCAGTAAACAATTAGCACTTAAGCTTTGCCTCAGAATTTCTTTTCCAGAAATTTTAGATTAAGAAAAAATGAAAGTACAGAGAAATGAATCTAATATTTGGTATTACTTTCTTCCTTGAGGCATTTGCCTATTTGTAGGCAGGAACCAAGAGGCTGACAGGTAGAGCAAAGTGTTCAACAGTCTTATAGGGCTCGTGAGTGAAAAGTGGACTTCAGATCCATGAGGAAGGAGGGTCTCTGGTCTAGAAGAGCTAGACATGTTCTCACAAATAATGAAATCTGGTATCAAATCATCTAAATCCATTATTTAATTGAAATTAATCATCCCCTTACTTAACTGGCAAACAAATGTGAATCTTCTTTTGAAGGAGATAATATTAAAGTTTTAAAATATCTCTACAATTTATCATACACACTGGTGGTCAATCAAAACTACTAGGGCGAGTGGATGTAGCCTAAGTGTAGCTTCCCATGTACAAGGTCCTGGGTTCAACCTCCTTCAACAACAACAACAGCTACTACTACTACTACTACTACTACTACTACTACTACTAAGCATACCAGGAGATGAGACCAAAGTACTGAAAATCAAGGTTAAAAACATATTTTAGAAACATACTCACAGATGATCCAGACAAAGGAATTATATATTACACATGGACTTTAAAATAAATGGAAACTCTCAGCAGAAAACTGGAAAATATAAATCTAAAAGGCAAATTCCAGAACAGTAAAAAGCATAATAAATAAAATTATAAAATTAAAAGGAGCAAATCAAAAGTAACTGAAGAGAGAATTAATAAATTAGAACATAGATTGGAAGAAACTGTCCAGTACGGAGACTAGAGAGAAAATAGAATTTAAAAAACTAATAAAAAGGAAGCAGAAGAGATATATAGGAAATGGTGAAAATATCCAACATATTAATGAAATTGAACAAAAAAGAAAAGACAAGATGAAGAAGAGACAAAATTTGAAGAAAAAAGTGAAAACCAAGGAGCAATATCAAGGCATTAATTTAGAAAGTATCATAATCCCCATGAAAATTAAATACAAAGAAAACAACATATAGTAACATGTATCATAGGAAAATTGCTAGAAATCAAAGACAAAGGGAAAATATTAAGACCAGCAAGAAGAAAAAGACATGATCTTCAAGGTAGCAGCAGGAAGATGACACTTGAATTCTCAACAAAAGGAAAAAGAGTTGAAAACATCAAAATGACTTCTAATGTGAAAGCTAAAAGAAAATTACTACTATTGTATTGGTCAGAGTACTCCAGAGACACAGAACTGATAGTATATATATGTAAATATTAAGATATTTATGATAGGAATTGGCTCACATGAAGGTGAGGATTGGCAAGCCTGAATTCTGTATGGCAGGCCACAATTTGGAAACTCCAAAGAAGGCGACGTTGAATTCTGCAAGAGAAGCTGCAAGTTGGAAACTCCAGTGCAGGTGAAATTGAATTCCCCATGAAGAGGTGGCAGACTGAATAAGAGGCACATATTCCTCCTTCTCATTTCTGAAATCCTCCATTCTGGCTTTAAGACCTCCAACTGATTGGATGAGAATACTCCCCTCATTGCTGTAGAGATATAGAATAATTGAACTGCACAATTAACACAATTTATCCAATTGGCATTTATATTCAGCAACTGTTGAATACATATTCTTTTTACACACACCTAGAAAATTTACCAAAATCGATGAAAAATGGGCCTTAAATCAATTCTCAACAAATTCTAAAAGATTGAAATTATACAGGTGTATTCTCACATCTTAATATAATTAAGCAAGATACCAATAACTAAAAGATAATTAGGGTTTTAAAAAAAGTTTCAATTACCTTACTTTTTACAAAAACTAGCCAAAATGGATTACAGGCCTAAATGCAAAGGCAAAATATTATAAAGCTTCCATAAGAAAATACAGGATTTTTGTGACCTTTGGGAGGTTAGGCTACCAACCTGGTTAGGCTAATGTGTCAGCTCGGCCAGATAATAGTGCCCAGTTGTTTGGTCAAGCAAGCACTGGGCTAATTGCAATACAAGGGCATTTCATGGACTTTAATCATCAGTGAGTTGATTGCATAGATGGCTGGTTACATCCACAATCAACTGAGGAGGTTGCCATCAGGAATGAGTGACATCTCATCCAATCATTTGAAGGCCCTAAAAGGGGAAATGATTTCAGCATTTAGTGAGAGAATTTCATTCTCTGCTTCAGACATCCAGCATTTCCTGGAGAACTCATCAAGGACCATCATCAGAGCCCCTAGTTTGCAGCCTGCCCTATGGAATTTGGACTTGTGCATCCCCATGGTCATGTGAGACAATTTTATAAAATCTCAGTTCAGTTCTATTTCCCTAGAGAACCCTGACTAATATAGTAGGTAAAGTTCTCCTAGACAGGACACAAAAAGTACCTAGGTATAAAAGAAAAAATGAAATAAATTGGATTCCCTCAAAATTAAAAACTCTGCTTTTTAAAATATACTGTTAATAAAATAAAAGACAATATAAACTAAAATTTAGAACTGAATAATGAGAGGACAAACAACTGATTTTAAATGTAAGGTCAAAAGACTTGAACAGATACTTCACATAATAATAAGCACATGTAAAATGATCAACATCATTAGTCACCAGAAGAAATATAAATTGAAAACACAATGGTGTACCATTACATCAAAACAACTAGAATGACTAAAAAGAGCCAAAACAAAACCAAGGATGGGTGAGGGCGTGGAGCAACTGGAACTCTCATAGAATGGGAATATAAAATAGTACAATCATTTTGGAAAATAGTTTGGCAGTTACTTAGTAAGAATCATTTCACCCAGCAATTTCACATTAACCAAGGAGAATGGAAACATACCCACACTAAGACATGTATGTACATGTATTCACAAATGCTCATATCAGCTTTATTCAAAATAGCCAAAATCCAGAAAAATACAAAAGGTCCACCAATAGGTAGATGTATAAAAGGTGTTCTATATCCACACAGAAAAATATTTCTCATCAATAAATGGGAACAAACCACTGTTGCATGTAACAAAATAAGCCAGACAATGAAATATTACATTCTGTATGATTCCATTTATATAAAATTCTAAATTAGGCAATTCTAAATCTATAGCAACAGGAAGCAGATTAGTGTTTGTTTAAGGCCAGGGTATGGGAAAAATGACTGCAAAATGGCAGGAGGGAACTTTTTTGCATGACGGTAATGTACAATATCTTGAATGTAGTTACCCAGGTGCATACATTGGTCAAAACTTATTGAACTTTACATGTAAAATGAGTGCTGGGGTGGCTGGATTTGTCCTTTAAAACAAGACAATCTCCTGGAGTTTCTCAAAAGCCGTGACAGGGGACACACAGAATCATATATTTGGGGTGGGATGCACTTGGCGGGGCAGGTCATCAGTGTTAGAGGAACAGCAGTGATGGAGGCAATGCAGATACCAGCGCAGCTCAGTCTGCACCACAGCGTCAGTCTGCACCACAGCGTCCACAGACGAGGAAGGGCTGGGCTTCCCTGCAGTTCCTGAGTGGCTCACGGCCTGAATGGTGTTGCAACCACAGTACCATGAAAATGGGCAGGAGCTGAAACAATTCCTTAATTGTAACTAATGACCTTAATTGGCTTTTTCGTGGTTGGTGAGGCCTAGAAAATAAGGTGTGTGTGTATTTGGATCTCAGCTAATGTAAGAGGATTAATAATTATAGTAGTTATAAAGGAATGAGCCTCACCAACATTCCAGCTACTGTGCTAAGTGCTTTATATTCCTCAGGTCAATCACCCCTTGAAACTAAGTGTTATTAGTCCCATTTTACAAATGAGGTAACTGGGACAAGTGAGCCTCAGAGGAGAGAATAAATAGCAGAGCTGCAAGTTAAATTCAACTCTAAATCAAAAGCCCGTTCGTTTATTCCACATTCATTCTTAAGAATAAAGACAATGTGCATGATGTTATTCCCTTCTTCCTACAAAAGTAACAATGGAACTCAAAATTTTTCCTTTATCTTGTTGGACTTCCTGGAAGAGTTCCAAATAGATATTTGGTTAATAGGCAGAAATTTCGCTCTTTGAGGTGGTATATAGCTACAATTTGCCAGTAGTTCTCAAACAAACTAAAATGAGACTCCTTTCTCTCCATGCTAGGCAATTAGATATACTGTTGCCTTGCCTCATTCAGAAAAAAAGGAAACATATAAACAATTATTCAAATAAACACTCTGCAAATGTACTTAAAACCATTGAATTATACACTTAAATGATGAACTTTATGATATGTAACTTATATCTCAAAGTAGTAAAAAGAAACTAAGGTCCTTTCTTACTGAAGAATAATTTATATCTCTACACGGCTTCTTCAGTTATACACATGCATACACTGGCTTTACACAGTCAATCACTTCATGTGTGTTTGTATTTAATATAGTAGTAGTGGGATTACTGGGATCTTCCTTCTATGTTGCCATAAACAGTGTATCAATTTTAATGACACTAACAACTCTGGAGTCCACACACATTTTGCTGGTCCTACCAAGCCTATTCACTGATTTGACTTAAGTATTTGAGTGACTAATATGCATTCTATAATTTTGGAAAAGCTCAGCTAGTAGTCTTTATTATCTCCTGTATACCAAAAATAATTTTTCTAGGAATAAATATTTTAAAGATAAATTATTGCTAACTCTCAGTTAAACCAAAATAAAACAATATAATAATAGGATAATAATAAATCACTTTGCTTAATTTTCTTCCTTAAATTTTTTTCTTCTGTGTATTATGATTCCTTCTTTTCTTCATAAAGCTGTTTATAGTTTCTCCAAGCAATTAAGAAATATTGAGCCTTTAAAACCATGCTTACCTCATTTCCTAAATAGTTTACAAATTTTTAGAATGTTGGTTCAAATGCCCATCTATGTTTTTCATTTAGCTATTACCAAAATTCTATATATTTAAATAAAAATTAACTGAGAACAAGGAGGGCACTGAATTTAGGCACAGAAGGCTTAAATTAAGACTCTAAATAGTGGCAATTGGATTATAAGACACATGAGGTCCAAACTATATCTCATTCATATCTTGTGTTTTTCATAGACTTTAACATGGGATATGGCACCCAGTAGGTGCTTAGTAGGTGCTAATTAAATGAAACTGCATTTTCAGCTCTTGGCAAATTTCCATGACTCTAAGTCAGTAGGAAGAATTTTCCAGTATGGCATGAATACTGGTTTTACCTGCAGTCAGAATAAGAATTTGATGCCATAATGTAAACGGAAAGGAAACATTCCTAAGGGCAGCATTTATCATCCAACAACGGTATGTAATTCATTAAGCAATTACTAGCTGCTTTGGCATTTACTGCAGTTTTAGTCAAGGTACAGTGTGATTTGATTTACCTCGTAATAGAGGGCTTAAAAATAGCAAAATTCATTTTTAAAAAGAAAAAATTAAGAATTTAGTTTAGTCTTATATTTCCTTGTGAAAATAATGGCAGTTTCCATTACTCACATGCTTGTAAAATGCTTCTAGGAATACCATGTCAAAAACAAACAGGCCTGGGAAGTGGATGTGGCTCAAGTGATTGAGTACCTGCTTTCCACTTGGGAGGTCCCAGATTCAGTTCCCAGTGCCTCCTAAAAACAGAAAAAAACAAACAAGCAAACAAATGAAAAAACCAACCTCGGGGAGCTGATGTTGCTCAGTGATTGAGTACTGGCTTCCTGTATAGGAGGTTCGAGGTTTAATCCCCAGCCCTGGAAACTCAAAAAAAAAAAAAAAAAAAAAAAAAAAAAAAAAAAAAAAAAAAAAAAAAAAAAAAAAAAAAAAAAAAAAAAAAAAAAAACAACAAACCAAAAACTCATAAAACAAAACAGGCCTACATAAAGCATTTCATTAGTTCCTCTACTAAAAGCAAAATGAAATTCATTTGCTGGCTTCTTATTTTGCTCTTAGTGAACTATATTATAGTCCCTCTCATTATGTTAAAACAAAACCAACACAAACAGTTAAAAATGCAGAAATGTATTCATTCTTTACTTTATATTTCTGAAAATATTTTGGAAATTCCTTGGGTATTTGTGGAGGTGATCATCTGTTATGTGCCTCACAGCAGAAAAGGGGTTAAGAACTGATGCCAGCCTCCCCTCCCCCCATTTTATAGGTAAGAACTCAGAATCTAGAAAAGAGCATTACCAAGAATCATTGGCAGAGCAGGGTCTCTCATTAGGTCTTTCCTCCCCTTGAAGTCCTTTTTCTACCCTCTTTTGAAGCCTTTCACCTGACCCAAACTAGGGTATCATTAAGAACAAGTTTGAGAGTTCTTGGAGAAAGCAAACATATAAGCACCTTTTAAGAAAAGAAGCTGCTGAGAGTCAAAGGGAGACAAATTTTTGGAAAGCCAGCTCTCCTGTGCAAATCTCTCCTTCATTTTCCCCTTTCCAACAGTAACTACAGGCAATTCCCGAAATTACTGGTAAGGGGCTGAATACAATCAGTAGACAGGGTAGCTAATGCAAAAAGCAGAGACAAATTTCTTTCTTTCTCTCCAGGGCTACTTTCAAAGAACATAGTCAAATAATATCATGAAATCTTGTACTTTATTTCTGCTGGGTTACTAATTCAGTTAAGTGCTATACAGACATGTTAAGATTGGGCTTTTTTTCCCTTGAAATCATTTTGTAAATTTTGAAATGTTAGAGTACTAGGAGTAGAAAAATTCACAAAATTACTACAAAAGCTATATAAGGATTAGATCTCCTGACAGTTTTTAAAACTAAGTTTTTCTATTTAAATAAAATGCTGGGACAATTTATCAACCAACTGATAACATCTCAGGACCTTGGGACAAAAATCATGCCACACTAGTAAATATCTGGTAACTTCCAACAAATTGAATTTCTAAATCCAAGTAAAATAACCAGAAATACTGCATACACATGTGAAACCAAATTTTTTTCCAAAAAGATGGTATATATTTAAAATGCTGTCATCATGGTATGCATGTGTCTATTTCAATATAACTTCACTTGCTTTGATATTATTATTTGACAAATTTAGCCATTATATTTTTTGTTCCAATCTAACAGACAAATAAAATATTCAGGTATGGACTAGTTTGTTTTTCCAATACAGAGTTGATTGATTATGCCAATATGTATGACTAGGTATTATGTGAAGTATCTAAGGCAGGGTAGCATAGGGAATGGGAGAAGGCAGTCGGACTAAGAACAAAGCTGCAAACGTTACAGCTAAATCACAAGACACCATCCAGAAACTGCACCCCCTGCTAGGAAGTTAACCAGCAAACAAAGACCCAACCATCTCCGCTGAAACCCTGCCAAAAGCCTAGTCACTGGGTCCCATTCAAAAGACCTAGGCTAAAAAAAGCCCCAGACACCTCTAAACAGGAAGGCTTCCCCATTTGTTCCCTAAAAGCCCCAAAATGTGTGTAACTATCAGAGGCATTATGCCACACTTAGGGATGTGCATGTGGGGGGTTGTGGGAGGGGTGGGGGGGTGGCACATGGGTACTCCTGGAATCTCTGTGTAACATTTGTGTAATCAATGTATCCTAAAAATGTATATAGATATATAAAAAATAAATAAAAAAACAATTAAAAAA
>PVKH010019931.1:0-14719 GCA_004027955.1 Chaetophractus vellerosus | reverse complement strand
CTCACCTTTCCATTCTCTACCCTCCTTCTATTTTCTGGTGACCTATATTCTAATTATTAACTCCAAGAGTTTATACAATATATATTCAATTCATAATAGCACAATATACAGTATTTGTTCCTTTGTGTCTGGTTCATTCATGTTGTCATATGCTTCACGACTTCATTTCTTCTTACTTCTGCATAATATTCCATCATGTGTATACTATACAATTTGTTTATCCATTCATCAGCTGATGGACACCTGGGTTGTTTTCAACTTTTGGAAATCATGAAGAATGCCCCTATGAACATTGGTGTGCAGATTTTCGTTCGTGACTCTGTTCTCAGTTCTTCTGGGTATATACCTACTAATGGTATGGCCAAGTCACATGGGAAGTCTATATTCAACTTCCTTAGGAACTTCCAAACAGTAGTCCACAGTGGCTGTACCATTCTACATTCCCACCAATAATGAACAAGCATTCCTATCTCTCCACATCCTCTCCAACATTTACAGTTTTCTGACTTCTTAATAGCAGCCAGTCTAATAAGTGGGAAATGATATCTCATTGTAGTTTTGATTGTATTTCCCTAATCTCTAGTGATGTTGAGCATTTTTTTCATGTGTTTCTTGCCATTTGTAGTTCTTTGGACAATCATCTTTTCAAGTCTTTTGCCCACTTTTTAATTGGGAAATTTGTCTTTTTGTTGTTGAGTTGTATTATCTCTTTGTATATCATGGATATTAAACCCTTTTTAGATATGTGGTTGCCAAATATTATCTCCCATTGAGTTGGCTGCCTTTCACCCTTTTGACAAATTCCTTTGAGGTGCAAAAGTGTTGAATTTTGAGGAAGTCCCATTTATATATTTTTTCATTTGTTGTTTGTGCTTTGGGTATAAGGCTTAAGAAATTAATGCCTACCACAAGATCTTGAAGATGTTTTCCTACAATTTCTTCTAAGTGTTTTATTGTTGTTGCTTTTATATTTAGGTCCTTGATCCATTTTGAGTTAATTTTTGTATAAGGTATGAGATAGAGGTCTTCCTTCTTTCTTTTGTATATGGATATCCAGTTCTCCCAGCACGATTTGTTGAACAGACTATTCTGGCCCAGCTGGGAGGGCTTCACAGCTTTTTCAAAATCACTTGACTATAGATATGAGGGTCTATTTCTTCTCAATTCAGTTCCATTAGTTAGCGTGTCTGTCTTTATGCCAGTACCATGCTCTTTTTACCACTGTAGCTAAGTTACATATTTTAAAGTCCAGAAGTGGGAGACTTCCAACTTCATTCTTCTTTTTTAAGACATTTTTGGCTATTAGGAGCCCCTTACCTTCCAAACAAATTTGATAATTGTTTTTTCTGCTTCTTCAAAAAAAAGGCTGTTGGGATTTTTATTGGGATTGTGTTGTATCTGTAAATGAGTTTGGGTAGACTTGACATCATAACGATATTTAATCTTCCAATCCATGAACACAGAATGTCCTTCCATTTATTTACCTCTTCTTTAGTTTCTTTTCGCAATGCTTTGTAGTTTTCTGAATACAGATCCTTTTTGTCCTTGGTTAAGTTTAATCCTAAATATTTGATTGTTTTAGTTGTTATTATAAATGGAGTTGATTTTTTATTTCCTCCTCAGATTGCACATCAGTAGTGTATAAAAACGCTATTGATTTTTGCATATTAATCTTGTATCCTGCCACTATGCTGAACTCATCTACTAGTTCTGCTAGCTTTGTTGTGGATTTTTCAGGAGATTTTAGATATAGGGTCATATCACAGTAAATAATGAAAGTTTCACTTCTTCCTTTCTTATTTGGATGCACTTTATTTCTTTATCTATCCTAATTGTTCTAGTTAGAACCTCTAGCACAATATTGTTTATTTTTATTGGAGAATTTGGGGACATTAGAAGAAGGAATAACTATGACAATGCCTCTACCATCTCCTTAAATCCCTCTTTTATTATAACTTTTTATTCCAGTGATGGTGACTTTTATGTATCTATGAATTATTTCATAAATTATCTTATAATCTATGGCCATTATTATTGATATAGATTTGTAGAATCATGGGGCATTTGTATTTTTTGTTAACATATGTGATGGTTAGGCTAGTGTGTCAACTTGGCCAGGTAATTGTGTCCAGGTATTAGGTCCAGCAAACACTGGGCTAATTGTAATACAAGAGCATTTATGGACTTCAATCACCAGTGAGTTTACTGCATGGATGGCTGATTACATCTGCACCAATCAGGGAAGTTGGATCAAGAATGGATGACGCTTTTATCCAATCAGTTGACTGCCTTAAAAGGGGAAGTGATTTCAACATTCAGAGAGAATTTCCCACCTCATTGTTGGACAGCCAACTTCTCCCAGAAACTCATCAAGGACCTTTCACCGGTCTTTCCTCGGAGCTCCTGGCTTGCAGCCTGCCTGTGGAACCTGGACTTGTGCATCCCCACAGTCATGTGAGAGACTCTTATGAAATCTTATATTATTGACAGATATGATATCTACTGTTGATTCTGTTTCCCGAGAGAACCCTGACTAATACAACATATCAAATTCAAATCTTCCCTAATGATATAATACTCGTATTTAATAAACTTATTGACACTTCTTATTATTTTGAAATTAAAATCTAGATGTCAGATGTATAATATGTCTATGTTGTGAGGTTTGTTATACACAAATAGTTTTCCTGGGTTTTCAGAGAATTTTTAGGGAAATCATAACATTGTTTGGTAGTCAATATAGAGCACAGAAGAATTCCTAAATTTCATACCCACTTATTTCAATTTAACAGAAAATAAGTCAGGTCAGCAATGATGAAAAATAAATAAACTGTGAAAACAAATTGTTCTGACTTTTGGGTCTTAACTGCCTTTAGGATTTTACATGTTTGGCTAAATTGAAATTTTATACACTAAGAATAACTGATAGCTCTGTAGCTTCCTAATCCCGTGCTTTTCTGATAATGTCCTTTCTAGAATAGAAAAAATGAGAAGTTAATTGCTTAAACTCTGAAAAATGCTTTTCTTTTGACTCAATGGAGCACAAAGATAAATAGTATATTACTAAAGGGAATTTAGATATATTTGCTACTGCTTGTAGTGTGAAATTGGTTGTTTGTGATCTCTAAAGACGTGTTCTCTTTCAAAACATTGTATGCTAGCTCTAACTATAGAAAAAGATGAAATTGTAAAAAGAATTTATATTAAGGGACACTGCTTTAATTAAATAATTTTAAATGGCCTTTTCTAATTTTTTTGGCTCTGTGAGTTTTAACATCTTAACCGATAACTTCTTAAATAATTATGTATGATAATATACTTTGTTGCTGTTCTGTTTTTTATTATTGTTTTATTTGCTAATTGCTTATTGTACATCATGATTTTTTTGTTTTCAGTTTCCATGCGCATTTCTAAATTTTTCAAGTTGAAATACAGGATCACTTTAAAATCAATATAATGCAATTTATCATAGCCCTCTATTCTTTAAATTTAGCTGTTGACATATTTATAGCATGAAGCATGTTTTCACATGCTTTTTTTTCACATGTATTTTATAAATAATGTAAATCATACAACTGCAAATTGTTATTTCTATGAATTCTAAAATGGTGACATATATTATTAATATACATTGGGGAAAGGGAGTCTATAGATTATATATTTTTAACAATTTGTTTATTGTTATCCCACTAAGTACAACATTAAATGTAATTTCCACTAGGCCATGTTGTATAATTTTGTAATTGTTTGTGTTTATTTCATTTATTATTTTAAAAAGTCTTATTTTCTTGGGGAGAAAAATGTGTCACCCTCTTTGTGCTCACATTTTATTATGTTAAAATTTCAAATACATAATAAGTTGAAGGTCTGTTACAAGAGTCAACTGATATACCTATTGCAAAATATGTGTGTGTTTTTATATACACACATAAATATATGTATACGTAATGAAGATCAGATTTATATTTGTACATAGATACATTTAACTATTTTAACTATTTGAAACTAAGTTTCAGATATCATACTACTTCAGCCATAAATATAGCATGCTTAATTAAAATAAGGACATTTGGAGACTTTTTTTTTACATAACCATGAGACTATCAGCAAAACTAAAAAATTAACATGATTTCCTTACTATCATTTAGAATTTATACCCTTATCACATTTCTTCAATTTTTCCCCAAAGGGCTTTTCTAAAATTACTTTGGGGGCCAGATCCAAACAATGTTAGATTTTATATTTGTTTGGTGTATCACTTTTATATCTTTGGAAACCTAAAGAGCCCATACCCTACATTTTTCTTGACTTTGACAATGTCATATTCTGTAAAGCATGCCATTTATTATAGAATTCCTCATATTTTCAAAGTATTTGATTGTTTCCTCATGGTATTGTCAAGTTTTTATACTATTTTTACTATTTCCAGTAAATTGGATGTTAATTACACAGTCTTGATTAGGTGCAGACCGAGCATTTTCAAAATGAGTATGTTACAGGTGGTACTGTATACTTCATATAGCATTACTTCAGATGGTACACAATTTAAGGTTTCTCCCTATTAAGGAATTCCAGTGTGATCATGTATTTCTTATAATAAGCACCACATTTCTAGACTGTAAAAAAATAATTTCTCTTCTGTGAATAGCATGGATAACACTTTGGAAATGTGAATGGAGTCTCTTTTCAAGTAACCTTTAAACAAATAAATTTAACACCAATTGATACATCTGGTCAAAACTAACTAATCCATTGGAGTACTGCAGAAGAATAGTTTTCCTCATTTTATTTTTTCTTCTAGATTTATTAGCTGGTATTATTCTGTGAAAAAGATATTTCCCTTATCAATTTTCTATGAAGGAGTTAAGGTATTAATAATCACCTAGCAAGTCAGCAATTTTTTCTTATGCTATTTTCCTCTCTTTCCCTTTCTCTCAATGTGTTAGCATTGCCCAGAACTGGGCTGTAGGAACCTATTTAATCTAACTGCCATGCCCTATAGACAGGTAGCCATTAGTCTTTGCTTGCATTTTTGCTTTTTGTCATGAAAAATCAGTTTAGCTTCAACTTGTTCTTTTTTGTCCCAATCTAAGAATGGAATATTTCTCCAAGAAGTCACAAATCTTTTTATTGTTTTTTTAAGGACTCAGTAACCAAGATGTGGGCTCTAGATTGACTTGATTCCACCAGAGTCCAACTATTTCTAGATCCTCATGTTATTGTCAACTTTTTATACTGTTTCTACCATGGAATATATATAATAAGTTGGCTTCTGCCATGGATGAATAAGTGGCATCTCACATAAACAACATTTTATGTTAGGCACAATGTCGTAGTTTTATACTGAAAATCAGTGATAAAGAGAATGACTGGAAAGCATTCAGAATGAAAAGACACATTACATACGGGGAAACAATGTTATGAATAATGCATGCTCTCTTACAGAAATAATACTATCATGAAAACTGTGAAACATCATCTTTAAAGGGCTACAAAGGGAATAATAAATCTATAATTCCTTATCCAACCAAAAAATCCTTCAAAATAATACATATTTTTATATTAACTGAACTTAAGGAAGACATATTACCAGTAGAACTGTTGAATCATATCTGGGAAATCTTTGTCTTTCTCCAGATCATAAAGTCTTTCTCCTGTTTTATTCTAAAAGCTTATGTTTTAACTTTTATTTTAACTAATTAGGTATATAATCCACCTCAAATTAGTTTCTGTGAATTGTGTGAGAAAAGTTAGTAGATCTTTTTTATTCAGTATGGATATTGAATTGTTCCAACACAAATTTTTGAAAGAATTTTCCTTTGTCATTGAATTTCTTTGTCAACTTTTTCAAATTTCAATTGACTGTATAAGTCAAGGTCTATCCAATTTACTTCTATTGTAGTCAGAAGATATTTTATGTGTCTTAGTTTCCCTGCTGCTAAAACAAATATCGAACAATGGGTTGGCTTAAACAATAGGAATTTATTGGATCAGTTTTAAGTCTAGGGGAAGTCCAAAATCAAGGCATTACCAAGATGATGCTTTCTTGCTTTCTCCCTGTAGACTGTGGTGTTCTGAAGTTAACTGCCAGTGATCGTTGAGTCTGTGGTTTTTCTGTCACATGGTGATGTGCATGGTGATATATCTTCCTTTCTCATCTGAGTTATGTTGATTTTTCACTTCTTCCCATGGCTTTCTCTTTCTATGTCTATATTTCATTATATTTATGAAGAACTCCAGCAATACAGCATAAAGCCCAAACTGGTTCAGTTGGCTACAGCTTGACTAACATTATCTTCAAAAAGTCCTATTTATAATGGGTTCATACTCACTCACTTAATGGATTAAGATTGAGAACATGTTTTTCTGGGGTACAAAACTCAACTTACCACCCAATGTACTCTGTAAGCTTTCACACTTTTGAAATTGATAGACTGTCAAGCTTATTATCTTTGTTGGTAAGCCTTTTTTCAAGTTTTATTTAAAACTAATTTTCTATAAATGTCAATTATTTCAAATTTGTTGTCTATAACTTACTGAATTTTTGTCTAATTGTTCTTTCAATAGACAGCAACTCAACCACAACTGCATTCACTATTTCTTCCTTTACTTCTGTCTGTTCTGGTTTGAGGTAAGTTTAATCTTTGTTACATATATATCTTTGTTCACTATATTAAAGTCACCAACTTTTCTAAATATAGAAAAGACCTCTACTTTGCAATCTGAATACCAGATAATGGAGTTACTTCAGAGTTCTCTTTGTTAGTCCATCCCACCAACAGCTTTCTGTTCCTCTGAAAAGGAATGATTTTAGTGTATTGCCCCTTCCATAACTTTCCTTAAATACTGAGTGACTGAAATGTCTTGCAGAGTTGCTTGTGACACTCTTTCCCTAACATTAGCTTGTAGCAGACCATTGCCTTTCACTGTGGAATCTCTTTCATCTTTCCTGCCCTGATTTTCAGTTCTGTGCACTTGGCCAAGGCTAATGGGACAAGAGCTGGCCAGAGGCTGCAGATGCATTCTGTGGCTAAGGGTCCTCAGGATTTTAATCTTTTTTGAAAGCTACTTGAGTCCAGGTAAAGATGACTAAAATTTGGGTGGCTTCTTAATCCTATCTATAATGTATTCCACTTTGCCTACTACTCCATCAAGGATGAAAGCAAAGGTTGGTCTCTTCCCTCCTAGAATGATTTTCTACATTCTGGAATTTAATTTAATCTTCTTAGTGTTCTCAGTTATCTGATGGGCTTGAACATTTTCACCATTTTAGCTTGCCAGATTTTTCTTGGGTGTAGGGTGGGAGTGATAACTTGCAAGCTTTTATATTCTAATTGGAAGTTGTAATTAAGTGCCTATGTCTTTAAGAGATGACCTGGAATTTGGACATATTATTTATGGTTACATTTCATGGATCAGAACATAATTACAAAGGAGGCTGGGAAATGTATTCTCTAGTGGGGTGGCAATGTGCTCAACTAAAACATAGCAGTCATAATATAAAAACAAAGAAGAGAATTAGCACCTTGTTCCATAAATAATTAAGAATAATTTGGTTTAGGTCATTGCTTTCACAGGCATTTTTTTTCATTATTTTAACTTTACAATAAAACCTAAAATCAACAGATATTATTGGTATGTTTTTCTGAGCTATGTACTACTTTTTTTCCCAAAGATATTTTTTAACTAAGAGGATCTCTAACCTTTTTGTTCTGGTACCTCTACCTACCTCATTTCCATCACAATGAAAGATTACCCTCCCATCATTTCTATCTCTTAGAAGGACTAAATAACTTTTTATTAAACCTTGATTCTCATACTCCCCTTTAAAGATGCCCTCCTTATTAAGAAACTAGATATATATGAAAGGCAGATGGTTGCTTCTTCTTAGGAGAAAGCTGGTTTTTTCTTTCATTGCTTTACCAACACCCTTCCTTACTTCCTTTCTTTCCAAGATGCACTAAATCTTTACATATTAATATGTCCTAAAATGTCATCTTGAATAAAATGAGTCAGCAAAACAATGGAGTATGCAGGTCCAAACTCCCGTTTCTCCCCAGAAATATCGAAAAACAACCCAAATTGATCAGAATCAACTGTATCAGAAATCTGGAAAACAGCCAAAGTTTTATAGCAACTAAGCAAATGCTGAATAATGAAAGAAGCAATTTATACATAGTAGTAAAGTTTTGTGATGTTATTAACAGCCCGTGTCCCATAGCTCTTCTCAGCAACAGTCTTGAAGACACCAGTATTTGTTCTCAGTGTGGTACACTGGTCCTTAGTTTTGAAGGAATCAGAGCAGATATTATTCAGAAATTATTTTTTTCTTTTCTAATCAGTCTGGAGAATGCCTGAATGACTAACATGGGTGCTTATCTCTGTTTTACCAGGTTCAGAAACTACTCAGGTTTGACAAACTGTGGGCATTAACCAAAAACATTTTAAGATGGTCAAAAAACCTGCCTCTGCCAAGAGCAAAAGATAATAATTGATTCATTCAATAAACTTCTTAAAGTATTGGTAGAAAAGTCAGAGAGAGAATTAGTTTGAGTAACTTGAAATTCCAAAGGATTTGTATATAGTAAAGTATTAAGAAAGACATATGCATGTCCAGGACAGGACACATGCTCAAAAAAGACCTGATAAGATACTAAGCTTTTTATCTATAAGTTCAAAGCAAGCAGGAAGCTAAATTTTGTTGGATTTTGTGGGGTTTTCTTTGTTGGTTTTTTAAGCTCCTGGAATTCCAAGAAATCCCAGTCAAAACACTGGCTGGACACAGCTAAGACTTCAACATTCAAAAACAATAAACTAGGGAAATTCAGACTTAGCACATTATAACATTGAAAGTCCAGTTTTCAACAAAATGTCACAGAACTTATAAAGAAACAGGAAAGTAAGGCCCAGTCACAAAATAAATAAATTGACAAAATTCTTCCCTGAGAAAGCCCAGATACATGAATTACTAAGGAAATATTTAAATCAACTCTATTACACATGCTCAAAGAACTAAATGAAACTATGGGCAAAGCTTTAAGGGAAACCAAGAAAATGATGTATGAACAAAATGAAAATATCAATAAAGAGATAGAAATCATAAACAAGAAACCAGACAGAATTTCTGATGCTGAAAAATACAAGATCCTAAATGAAAACTTTATAAGAGAGGTTCAATAGCATATTTGAATAGAGAGAAAAAAAGAATCAGCTAACTTTAACATAGAAAAATTGATACTAACAATTCTGAAGAATAGTAAGAAATAAAGAATGAAGAAAAGTGAACAGGGTTTGAGGGACCTGTAGGCCACCATCAAGCAGTCAACATAAGCATTACAAGAGTCCCAGAAGGAGAAGAGAAAGTAAAAGGAGCATAAAAATATTTGAAGAAATAAAGGGCAAGACTTCCCAAATTTGATGATATACATAAATATCATCAAGCTCCAAAAAGGATAAAAATAAAGAGATCCACAAAACAGAGTATGGTCATATTATGAAAAGTCAAAGACAAGGATAGAATAATGAAGCAGCAAAAAGAAACAACTTATCAGGCACAAGGGAGCCTCGATAAGATTAAGTACCAATTTATCATCAGAAACCATGGAGATCAGAAAGCAGTAGGATGCCAAATTTAAAGGACTGAAAGAAAAATAAAATAATCAACCAAGAAATATATTTTCAGAAAAAATATACTTCAAGAAGGAAGAAGAAATTAAGGTATTCCCAGATAAATAAAAGGTGAAGGAATTTGTTGCTAATAGACCTGCCTTATTAAAAAATGCTAAGGGAGCTCTTCAGGCTGAAATTAAAGGACACTAGATGGTAGCTTGAAGATATATGAAAAAATAAAGGTAACTACATAAGTAAATCTAAAAGCCAGATTTGTAACTCTTCTTTTTTCCTGTATAAATTAAAAAGTAAATCCATGAAATAATTATAAATATTTGTTAATGAACATACAATGTATAAAGATGCAATCTGGGGCAATAACAACATAAAGGTTAAAAGATGGACATATGTAGGAGGAGGGTGGTAGCATATTATTGAATCTATTCATATTTTTCAAACTAGGTTATTATAAGTTTAAGTTAATTTTATCCAGGATAACCACTAAAAAGTAACTAAAATAAATAGAGAAATGGAAAGAACATGGGGATCAAAATGGTACACTATAAAAAAATCAACCAACTACAAAAAAGATAGCAATGGAAGAATTGAAAAACAATAAGCATATAAGACAAACAGAAAACAGTTAAATGGCAGAAGTAAGCCTTCCTTATCAGTAATTACTTTATATGTGAATGGATTAAACTTTCCAATATAAAGGCAGAGAATGACAGAATGGATAAAACTATGATCCATCTTTACATAGCCTACAAAAGTCTAAATTTAAATAAAAGGAACAAAAAGATTGAAAGCAAAAGGATGGAAAAAGATATCCCACAAAAATAATAAATAAAAAAGAGCTGTGGTAACTATATTATCAGACCAAATTGTTTTAAACAAAAATGGTTACCTAGCAGAAACAAAGTATAATATATATAATATATATATGACATTCAATGCAACAAGGAAATATAACAATTAGAAAAATAAACACACAAAATAATCTTCAAAATAAAAGAAGCAAAAATTGACAGAATTGAAGGAAGAAAATGACATTTCTACAATATTTATTTGGCATTTCAATACTTAGTCTCAAGAATGGGTAGTACAATTGGACAAAAGATCTTTAAGGAAATAGAGAACTTGAACAATGTTATAAATCAACTAGACCTAATAGACATATATAGAACACTCCAACCAACAACAACAGAATACAAATTTTTCTCGAGTATATATGGAACATTCTCCAAAATACCTAATATGTTAGGCCAAAAAAGAAGTCTTAATAATTTTAAAAGATTCATACAAAGTACTTTTTTGACCCAATGGAATGAAACCAGAAACTAATAAGAGAAAGAAAACAGGAAAACTCACAAATATGTGGAATTTAAACATGGCTCTTAGACAACCAATGAATCAAAGAAGAAATCACAAAGGTGATAATAGTAAAATACTTACAGAAAATGTAAATGAAAACATAACATAACAAATTAGGGAAGGCAGAAAAACTGCTAAGATGGAAATTTATAACTATAAATACCTGCATTGAAAAAAGATGACCAGTGTAGGTGCAAAATGGCAAAGTAGGAAGTCTTTACAGATAGCTCCCTCCACTAGAAAATGAAAGAGCTGCAAAAAAAAAAAAAGAGAGAGAGAGAGAGAATATAAGTAACCCTGGAGTCAGATTGACATTTACAACAACTAGAGGAATACCAGATGAAGTGAGATGCTGCTGAGAGTTCAGCTTTTGTAACTGAAAGCATGACCAGCCCGCATTGTTCTTTCTTGTGACAGAGGCTGCAGAAATATATGCAGCTGTGTCAATGCCGCCCTGTTTCCAGGAGCATCTGGATGGGCCAACAATTGGCAGAGGAAACCATATTCCCAAAAGTTGGTTTGAGGGTCAAAAGCAGTCTGAAATTGAATTAAGAAAGGACCAGAGTTTAAGCTGGCTTCATTTTTGGCCCTCTGGGCAGCAGAGCTTCCAGCCTCCCACCAAGATCCACCTAGACATAAAGAGCTAGTGCACCTTCATTGGCTGTTGTGTTTTTTTCCTTCTGGGTGGGGATTATATCCTGGTCTGGAAGATCCCTGAGCACACAACAGAAATGTTGGCCTTTATTCCAGGCCTCTCTGCAGCAGTGACATCTGCTTTCACACCAGCATCCAAGAGGACTTAAAAATCAGCACACTTTTTCATTGGTTGGGTTTCTTCTCTCTCTTTCTTGTGTTGTTTTATGTGGTGGATCTCTGAGGCACAGAGCAGACACTAGCCTTGGTTTCTATCAGAAGCAGCTTCTTCTGGTCTTATACCAGGCATCTACAGGGACATTAAAAAGGCACTACACCTCACTTTCTTTTTTATTTGGGTTGTTTTCTTTTTTTCTCTCTGTGTTATAGTTTTGGGTTTGGTGGGTTACTAAGAGATGGTCTAATTTTTGGCCTTGGAAGCAGCAAAGTTTGGGCTTTCTACCAGCACATAAAAGAGACTTGGAGAGGCAAAACACTTAATTATTTTTTTCTATTTTCACTCTTTATTTAGTTAGTGTTTTTTCTGTATGTTAGTATTTTTTCCTTTTTTCTCACCTCTATTTCTTTCTTTTTTTCTTATTTTATTTTTTTTTAAATTCTTGTTCTTAGTCAGTGGGCTGAAGAGAGGGAGAACTGGGTTTCCAGAGTTACCACAACATAATATCCAGAATGTCCAGGTCTCAACAAAAAAATTACAGAGCATGAAAGGGGACATGAACATACAGCCAAGGCACAGGAAAAAGAGGATTCAGCAGAAAATATTTCTGAGGAAGAACAAACTCTGGTATTACTAATCAAAGATATTGAAAACATTCTCATAAATAGGATCAGTAAACTAAAAGAAAACATGGACAAAGAACAAGGAAAACTCTATAAAATATGAAGAAAATGAGAATCTCAATTATGATATAGAAGTTATTAAAAAGATTCAAATGGAGAAACTCTGTAACTCAAAAGTACAATAATTGAAGTGAAAAATTCAATAGAGTGGTCCAAGAGCAGATGGGGAAAGGCAAAAAAAAAGCTCAAAGACAAGTTAATTGAAATTGTTAAAGTTAAGAAGCAGAAAGAAAAAGGAATGGAAAAAAAAAGAGAACAGAGCTTGAGGAACCTGTGGGATTCCATCAAGCATGTCAATACACATGTTAGAAAAGTCCCAGAGGAAGAGAGAGATAAAGGACTAGAAAAAAATTTGAAGAAATAATGGTAGAAATCTTCCCAAATCTGATGAAAATCATGAATATGCAAATCCAAGATGCTAAATGAATGCCAAGGAAGATGAACCCAAACAAATCTGTACTGAAATACATTATGATCAAAATGTACAATGCCAAGGGCAAAGAAACTCTTGAAAACCGCATGAGAGAACCAATGTATCACATAAAAGGGATCCTTGATAAGAGTAACATTTGAATTCTCCACAGAACCCATGGACTCCAGAATGCAGTGGGAAGACATACTTAAAGTGCTGAAGAAAAAAATCTGTTACTGAGGTATAATATACCAGGCAAGATAGTCCTTCATAAATGAGGAAAGGATTAAGACACTTCTAGACAAACACTGAGGGAGTTCATTGCCAATAGATCTGCCTTACAGTAAATGCGAAAGGGAGTCCTCCATATTGAAAGGAAAGGAAACTATACAACATCTCAATGCTGGATGAAGAAATAAAGATCTCTGGTATAAGAAACAATATGGGTGAGTATCAAAGCTAGTATTAGTTATTTTTTTTTTCATTTATAATATATCTTTTACTTCTTATAAGCCTGAAAATAAAAAGCAAAGATAAATCTTTGTTACTGGGCACAAAATGTAAAAAGAAATCATTTTTGAAATGAACAAGACAAAAGACAAGAATGTAGGAACTGTATATGTGTAAACTATTGAAGTCAATTTAGACCAAACAACAAACTAAATTGTAACATATTTAGTATGCTAATTGCAATCCTTTTAGTAAACATTTAAAAATCTTAAAAATATACACAAAAGGAAAGGATAATTGATTCAATTGGCTAATTATAAAAGATTTTCTAAACAAATAGCAAGGCAGAAATGGAAGAAATAAAGGACCAAAAAAGATATGACTTACACAAAACAATTAGCATAATGACAGAAGTACATCTTGATATATCAGTAATTTCCATTAATGTAAAGGGATTAAACTCTTCAACAAAAAGGCAGGGATGCCCAAAATGAAGAAACAACATGCTATTTACAAGATCCCTGTGATGGCTAGGCTAATGTGTCAACTCGGCCAGGTAATTGTGCCCAGCTGTTGGGTCCAGCAAGCCTGGGGCTAATTGCATCTGCATCAATCAGCAAGATTGCATGAAGAATAGATGACGCTGTTATCCATTCAGTTCACTGCTTATAAAAGGGAACTGATTTCAACATTAGGAGAGAATTTCCCAGCTCGTCGTTTGACAGCGAACTTCTCCCAGGAACTCATCGACGACCATTCATCAGTCTTTCATCGGAGCAAACTCATCGAAGACCCTTCATCAGTCTTTCATCGGAGCCCCTGGCTTGCAGCCTGCCGGTGGAACCTGGACTTGGGTATCCCCACGGTCACGTTAGAGACTCTTATAAAATCTTATTTTTTTAACAGAGATCTCGTGTTGATTCTGTTTCCCGAGAGAACCCTGACTAGAACAGCTGGTACCGGGAGTGGTTCTTGAGGAACAGAGTCTTAAACGTGGGATATCTGAGGTGGTTCTCTACTCTAACAGGACTCAAGGGTACTGATGGCTCCCTTTCCAATTATGAAGAGGTTGCTAAGAGTCCATGGCTTGAGCTGGCAATAGAGATATGCAATATAGCCTCACTGGATTCCCCTACTTCCTCGCTTACAAGAAGCAAGGATCTGGCTGACAGTGTTTTTAGTACTTTAACAGAATTTTGCAGCATAAAAAAGTATAATGATGTTGGCTGGCTCCTTTTAGATACTCTGGATACAGTTAAAAAAGAAAGGGATGAGCTAAAGTCTAAAAATTTGCAACTTAAATGCCGTATGAATGATATGAAAGTTTCTACGTGTGCTTTGAAAGAAAATCTTTACTCCTGTAGCCAAAGACTTGAAAAA
>PVKH010019930.1:0-14719 GCA_004027955.1 Chaetophractus vellerosus | reverse complement strand
CTGCTATTTGTTTGTTTGTCTTCTTTAGGAGGCACTGGGATCCCAACTGGGGACCCCTCCCATGTGGGAGGCAGGTGCTCAACTGCTTGAGCCAGATCCACTCCCCACACTCAGGTTTGAGAAGCATTAATGACAATGCATTCCTGAGTTGTCCACATACTCTAAAATAATCTTAAGTGAAAAATCCAAGAGGGGATAGAGAGACTAAAATTGGGCATTTTATTTCATTGAAAATTTACTGTTAATCTCTTTGCTTAATCTAAGCATCACTTTTAGTTTTCCTGCTTCAGGAGTGAGTTGGTAACTTAAAAGAGATCAACTTTATGTGGAATCCTAAGAATATTTGAGTAAACTATTAGCTGAAGTTAGTAAATTTCTGTCAAACTTAATATTATTCATGGCAGGAAGCCATGAGCAGTTAGGTGCTAATTTCTCTGAAATGATACTATGTTACTTATCTACAACATTTCAGGCTGTCTGTGTGTTTGAGGATGTATAAGGGGACTGAGAAGTGCACGCCCTTTAACGAAGACTTCTTCTATACATGCTAGTCTTAATCCAGTAGACACTAATGGGTTTTTTGTTAGATGGATGACAAAGTCCTAAAGTAATAGATGTGTAAATTATAATTACCATTAATTCACTTGTAATAAAATAGTGTAGGCTACTGAGTTTAAATTTAAAAGCTAAACAAACACATTCACAGACTAAAGTTTTCTATTTCTTCACAAATTCGATTGTAATTTAAATCTTTGATGAAGCTGAAATAGTGAATGTGTTTATATAGCAGTTGATGTAGAACATTAGATTTTACATTGATAATCTTAAACATGTCAACCATCCTTAAGATCAAACATAATTTCACAGAAATTTTTGAGAAATGTGAGGTAACAAAAGGATGAAATATAAACAGTGCAAAAAAGGTAAATTTTGGTAGGCAGAAATATCTGTTACTGGTAAATTGCTTAAAAATGTTCCAGAAAAATAGTTGGTTTCTTCAGGCTGCCATGGGTGCATGGCAATTTTTCAGCCAATAAAAGGGTATTAAAGACTTGTTTAGATTCCTTTATGTTCCTTATAATCCTACAAGACCTAATCATATAACTGAAGCAACATAATAATATTATCAATATATTTCTATTTATTTTTCCAAAGAATGCCATATCACTAAAAGCACTGTTTTACTGTATTATAGGTAAAAAATAGTCATATGCAAAATGTAGGAAATGCATCTCCCACATTAAAAAAAAAAGTTTATAGAACACTGCTTTCAAACTATGTTTTGTAATTCAAAAAATTCACTTTTATTTTTGTTCCTCATTTTAAAAAAATGAATACAATTTTTAAATGTTTTACATTGTTAATATAATTTTGAGTAATGTAAATAAGGAAAAAAGAAAAAAGTCCTAAATTATATATGAATATATAACAAGGAAAAAAGAGATAAGCAGCCAAAACTGGAATCAAAAGATACAAGATATTTTCAATAAACTATTGGTTATATTTGATTTAACAGACAAAATAGAAATTGAAAATAAATTGAAGATATTTATTTTCTCATAAGAGATAGCAGTTCTTTTTAAAACATCCCTCTACAGTTAAAGTGGAAGCTAAAATTTTTAAAAATTTTGTAGTCATTATTTTGAGTCACATGTTTCAAATTATGGATAAATGTTGACTTTTCTTTTTGGAAACATAAAGAATATGTAAATATATTTGATGTGTTTTAATCTGTTGTGTTATAATTCTTACCGATTTTAAAATTGCACCACCTTTGACCAGTGGGAATCATTTGTGTTGGCTCTTGTGTTGTGTCCTTTTGACATGAACTCAGTAGTCTTTGATAAACTTATATGTTTTCTGGTATGACAAGATTGCCTGCTTCAGATCTGGAATAAGTCTCCCCCTGCCCCACAGGAGCGCTAAGTCCTTTTAATGGGAAATGGTATGTAGAGACCATAACTATGCCATAGGATTGCAATGAACATATTTCTGTAAATATTTATATAGATGGTCAAAGAAGAATTTTGGATCAAATTTTAGCTCTTTAAAATTGATAACAATTTAGTCTTCCTTATTCAAATCCAAACTGATTGTTGACATTTTAAAAAATTTCATTTTAATGAAGAAATAATAAAGTATTAGCATTGTTTTTATTAACATTTATTTGATAGTTAGCAGGATTGACTTTTTCTTAGGATTTATTGTTTATAGAGTTTTGTGAATTATCAGTTCATGTCTTAATGTGTTTGCTATATTCTTTCTTTATATACCAAGAATAGCACTTCTTGTCTTTCATAAATATTCTAAATGTTTTTTTGCTGGATGGGCATACCATCTTTCTAAGATTCATATTTCTGCTGAACATTATTTATTAAACAAATATTTATTGAATACTTATTGTGTGTCACACAACAAATATTTATTGAGTGCCAACCAGGGGCTGGTGATACAGAAGTGAATAAAACAGAAAATAATTCCTGCTCCCACTGAGTTAAAATTCTAGTGCGAATATTAAAACTTTTATTTTTTTAAAACTGCTGGTAGGGGCCGGCTCGATAGTCCAGTGGATAGGGCACTGGCATACCACATGGGAGGCCCCAGGTTCTGTTCCCGGGGACCTCTCCCAGCGGGCAGACCGCCTTGAGAATGGCAAGCCGCCATGGGCGGGCCAGAGCCGCCGTGGGCAGGGCAAAAAGCTGCCACGGACAGGGCAAAGCTGCCACGGGCAGGGCAGGTCGCCCGCGAATGGAGCGCAGCCAGCCACCTGCGAACTGAAAGCCTGCCGTGAATGGAAGCAGAAGCCGCCCACAAGCGGGGAAAGCCGCGCCTGCGCAGTGATCAGTCTCAGCGCGTCGCCGCAGCAGGGGGGAAGGGGAGATATGTAATAAAATAAATAAATCTTTAAAAATAAATAAACAAATAAAACTGCTTGTATAAGAAGGCATTTGTTATATATAATTTAAAAAATAAATTAAAAAATTCCATTCTATTTTATCTTTATTTCAAAATAGCTTACATTTAAATCGCAACATGACTTGACTTGGGATCCTTAAATATTTCTCAAGGGCTTACATATATTAGTATATTAGAATTTTATTCCTTTGGGTGAAATATTACTCTCTGCTTGAAAATATACATTATATAGGTTTAGCTATTACAACACAATTATTATTTTTTTTAAAGATTTATTTTTTATTTATTACATTCCCCCCTCCCCCTTTCTGCTTGCTGTGTGTCCATTCTTGTGTTCTTCTCTGTCCGCTTTGTCTTCCCCCGTTGCGGGGACGTGACGAGACCGGTTACCGCGCAGACAGCTTTGCCCCGCTTGTGGGCGGCTTCTCCTTCCATTCACGGCGGGCTCCGCTTCAGTTCACAAGTGGCTGGCTGCGCTCCATTCGCGGGCGACCTGCCCTGCCCGTGGGGGCTTTGCCCTGTCCGTGGCAGCTTTTTGCTCTGCCCACGGCAGCTCTGCCCGCCCATGGCGGTGTGCCCTTCTCAAGGCGGTCTGCCCGCTAGGAGAGGTCCCCGGGAACCGAACCCCGGGCCTCCCATGTGGTATACCGGCACCCTATCCACTGGGCTATATGGCTGGCCCCCTACAACACAATTATTATGGTAACATAAAAATAATAATGATGAAGAATGCTATCATTTATTGTCATATCTGCACATATACTATTCCATTTTATGGATAATGTTTATATATTATGAATGATATGATTGAAATTATTATTTTAATTACTACTGGAAGAAGTAAAGCATGTGAGAAACTAACAATTATTATGAAAACAGTTTTGCTCAGCTAGCCTAAAATCTTAGAAAAGAATAATTAAGAATATATTTTTTACATTTATATTAAGCATGCACCTTGAATTTTCTTGGATAGCCAGGATTTTTAATATTCTATTCATTATTTTCAAAATTGTAAAAAATCATGCATACAATATTTGGTTACAAAATATTAGCATTATTTGTATTTAGTAATCATTAATTGGCTATTTTGGAAATTATGAATGGTTTTATAGGAACAAATGATTTGATTAAGAAAGGAAAATAAGGCCTTATGGCATTGGATAAGAACAAAGGTCTAATGAAATCATGCAATGTTTTAGATTATTCAAGAAAAAATTGGATGAACACACTTTCATAGTAAAAGTATTAATAGTAGGAATCTTTTTTTTTAAATAAGAAAGGCATATAATTTTTATACAGAGACCTGGGCTGGAAAAGAGAATGCTAAGAAAATACGCAAAAAATAGACTATCCTCGCTCACACTGGCTGACCACCATGTATTTCCTTGAGATGTATGAAAAGGGTGTTTTTCACTTTCAGAGAAGTTCAAAATGCATAAGATATCAAGGAATTTATATCTATGTTTGATAGAAGCCAGGGCACATTGAAAGCAAATAACATGTTTCCTCCATATAGGTATAAGCAAATCATTTCTTTGGTTTTAGTATTTGATTCAATAATATGCAAGTTGAATTTCTACTTGAGCCAAGCTGCTTCAAATCCTCCTAGAAGTGATGAAAAACACTATATATTACCCATTATCCTGTTAAAACTTACAATGTTATAAACTAAAATGACAGAATGGGATTATCTAAAATATTGAGTTTTTACTACTTTCTGTAGTATCATTTAATATCTATTCCCATATGTGAGATTGCACAAATCCAATATTCATAGTAAAAGATAAGTGATGCTTTCTTCACCAAATCTTCAGGGTAAAGGAAAATATATTTTTAAAGGTATTTTCTTAATGCTATGGAGCTAGCCCAGGGATTTTACTGCTTTCAATGCTATCCCCTAGCCCCACCAATTTTGTAAAAAGAGCATCTTTGCTATATAAAAATGAAAGGTTGTAAAAATGACACTATTTTTTGAAAGTTCCTCCAAATTGTAAAGACTGTCCAGTACCTAAATGAGACAATAATACAAAGGGGGAAGCAAATACAAATCAAGTAAGTATTAACTATTTTAGTAATTCTTTAATAGTGTTATTATCAAAAGCACACAGCAAGTAAAAACTTTAACATTATTTGAAGTCTATTTTAACAAATGCTGAAAATATCAATGTTCTCATCATAGTCTAATATATATCTGCATATCTTTTGATGACATAGTTGTAAATATACGAGGGCAATGCAATGGAATGAAGAACATTATGTTGAAAAAATTCTTGGAATGATCATGGAAGACTTCTTGAAAAAGTGGTTACTTTTCAAGTCAATGTTTATTGAAATAAAAGTGAATTCAGAAACTCCCAGGAGTCTGAGATGTTGTCACATGGAAGTGATGATTCTTATGTTTTTGGTCATCATTTACACAGATAACATGGAAATTTAATAATATTAGTTTGTATATTGCTTGTAAAACAGAGAGTCAATATAACCATTCCCAGAATTTTTGTGTTTCTTCAAGGTTACTATCTGATAGTAAATGTAAAGAAAGTTATAAAGACCAAGAACATAGAAAATCTTTTGGAGTTTAGTTCTTTGAACATAAAAGAATGTTTGAAATTAAAAGTGCTGAAGGTACTGATTTGTACACAAACATGCATAACCATGAATGCATTTGTTCTTTTTATGATTTTGTAATTAGCGTGCATCAATACCAATTATAAAATGTTGCGGTCAGTTCCCATTGGAAACATTTACTGTGTGACTACTGTTACCAAGTCCAGAGGACAGCTCTGAAGATACAAATGTGGTTAGAACCCACATAGTTCCTGTTCTCAGTAGGTGAAATCTGTCCCAATGGGTAAGATTATAGTTATATAATAAGCACAGAATTGAGGTATATATACATTAATATACTCTAGAGAAGAAAAACCGAAAATCTTCTCTAAGAAATGAGAGCAAGGTACAACATCATGATGACAAACCTGATTCTGTGCCACCCATGGATGGTTCAAGTTCGGCAATGGCAAAATCAGTTGTTTCTTGTGTGAGTTAGGGTACAAAATTCATGAGATATCTTGAGGACATATTTATTATTGTTCCTGGCCTTAATCCCCCCCCCCAAAAAAACAGTGTGCATGTTTGACAGCATTTGAATCATCATTAGAGCAGACATATAAAGAAAGATTTGGAGCTCTGGGTGACAATTAGTAGAATGTTGCAACTGCTCAGGCAAATGATAAAGGACAGAGAAACAGCAATTGTAGTATGAATGGAAAAAAGAGAACATATTAATGGAAATTGTTTAGGCAGAAAATGATATTCAGCTGTACATCAGTAGGCTTGTACTGGTTGTAAAAATATTGAGATACTCCCATTCCCTTTGGTAAGTAGCTACTGTTCCAGGGCCCTGAACCTTATATTTAATCCCTAAAATTCTCGTATTTGTCCTGTTCAGCATTTGATGTGCACTTTCAATATGAAGATGCATGTCTCTAATTCAAGAACATTCTTAGCTAATATCTCTCCAACTATTGCTTCTTCACAATTCCTTCTATTCTCTTCTTCTGGAACCCTGATTAGACTATTTTTTGAACTTATGAACCTGTTACATATGTTTGTTAGCAGAATTTTCCTGTTTTTAATTTTTTTATTGATATAACACTTAAGTCCACCTTTAAAAATCGCGTATTATTTTTATTTTATCTGTAAAGAATTCATCTTCTGATTGATTTTATTGACTGGTTCACTTGGAATTAGTTTTCCTTATGTGTTTTGAATTGCTCATCACAAAGGAAACCTCCTCTTCTTCCTTCCTCTTCTTATTCTTCCTCCCTCTGTCTATGCTGTCTAACAGGTTTGTTAATGCTCCTACCTGTCTTCTTAGGGACCCCAGCCCAGATGCAGGCCATACCTTAGTAATTCAGAGATTCTAATCAGGTGATAATTTGGAAATTGCAGTTCCAGTCACTGAACTAGAGAGGAACTTGGCTCAACCTTTTCTTCTAGGGTGTGCTCACTGTATTCTCCTCCTTAGTTTCAATTTCATATAGGACACCATAATAGAGGGCAAAGTTAAGAGGTGTTTTCTGTCTCCTTAGGTAGATAGAGAACAGAGGGCCAGTCCCATATTTCTTGTAGTGAGCAAAGGAAGGTAACAAAGAAGAAAAGCATAGTATTGTTGAAATGCTGGTTATTTTTTAAAGAGGAGCAGAAGAAAACCCTTGAGCCTGAGAGTGGTATAGTGAGGAAGCAAGTTTAGACAGGTGCTCTGGCTAGGAAAGAAGAAAGACCCAATCTCCAGTAGACCAACTTTCTTACTTTTACTCAGTATACCAGGAATGCTCTCTCTTTAGGGTCTTTGCACTGGGTATACCCTCTGTTTCAAATGCTTTTCCTCTAGATATTTGTGTGGACAACTCCCTTATCTCTTGTCTTGGTTTGAGTCTTTTCTGGACCCCAGAAAATTATGTTCTTAAGCTAACTTCTTTTTGTACATATAAACCTGTTTTATGTTGGACCTTTTGGTTAGATTCAGTTAAGGCACCTTTTGATTAGATCACCTTTGATTAGATTGCTTTAGTCAAGGGCCTTTGATTAGATTGCAGGGCCCAGGGTGGGTCCTTATCCTTTTATTGGAGTCATACATAAATGGAGAAAGAGCTCTGCCATTTTACCCTTCTTTCTCTTCTGGACTCTGTTGACTTCTAGCTTCTGGTTGTTCCCAATGACTTTACTTCTCTGTCCAATTTCCTTTGCTTATAAGGACTTCAGCCATATTAGAATAAGGCCCACCCTCATTCAGTTTCGACACACCTTAACTAATAATATCTTCAAAGGTCCTATTTATAAATGGTTTCACACTCACAGGACCAGGGCCTGAGATTTGAACATGGCTTTTGTGGTAGACATGATTCAATTCCCAACACTACAGTTTTTCCTCTAACCCCCCTTCAAGGCCATTACACCCATTGTCAAAGTGTAAAGTGAAGTCAGAGTATACAGTGGTTCTCACAAAGGACTGCCCTGCTGGGTGGGTAGTCAGATCATGTCCGCTGGAAAGAGAACAAACATCACTTTATATGTTCTCCTGGACAAGTAATGCCTTATTTTGCGTTTCATCCATCTTTGGTTATTAAGTCCTCATATTGATAAAGTTGTATAAGCTCTCACTATTCTCTCCCCCTTACAATTTATCACAGGAAATATCCATAAGCCAATGTTGAGATGCTTTGTATGGGCTGCTATTTAAGCATGCAAAAAATATTTTTAAATGGAAATGTCAGATATTTTCAAGGTAAAATGACAACTGGAAAAACCTGGGTTTTAGGGAGAGTATAGATGGTAATTATTAGACCACTTTTCATAAAATCTTAAATGAAGAGAGATAAGACAAAGTTTTGAGGGTATAGAAAAATTTTCTCCAAAATTGAACAAACTGCAATTGGCCACAGATAAGAGACCTCAGGCTTAATAGAGCCCTTAAAAGAAGACCCCCTAAGCCCGAGAAGATCAAAGTAGTTTCAGCTAGTTGGAAGGAGTAGCAGTTCCAAGTCAGTTTGACATTAAACTCACTCAATGCATTTGGACACACTACTAGAAATAAGAAATTGTCTTTCCAGGTTCACAAGACCCTTCCTCTTTGAAGCTAAGATTAAATCCAGAATGCCTCTACAGAAATGTGGAAATCTGTAAACAAGTCCACTAAAAACCACCATTCAGGCTCTGCTCTCCCTCCCTCCAGTGGGCAGCATTCACTCAGACTAGACTGTGAATAGCAGTCCTTATGACAGTGTAATGCAGAAGATCTGGTTCTCAGGTCCTTCGAATAACCCTGACTTCAACCGGTGGGTAATAAAAATGATTTTCTTATTTCCACTTACTACCAATTAATGGGGAATATGGCCTCTTGATTTTCCTTTCTACCCATGAACTGCAGTGTTTATGATTATCTCTTAATCTAAATTATCTCCTCTCCTTTTAATTCCGCCATATGTTTTGTTTTTAAACACATATTTCTACCTCATCCCCATCCCTTCTCTTGTCTGCTCCAATTGTAGTAGGAATGTCACCCAAAGCTTTGTAAGGAGCTATTATTGTTTATGATCTATTTGGAAATTCATAATTGTACCTTAAATGACACAAGCAAGGATGTTGAATTTTTTCAAACCAATTATTTGATTTTCAAAATATAATAAACATGTAGAAAGACCTGCCAACTACTAGTTTTCTACTTCTGGGCTACTTTTGCATCATTTTATGCCAATTTTACTAGGTAAAGGCAAGGACCTTGGAATGAATTATCCTGAATACCAGTTCTGGTAATAGCTGTGAGCACCATTTTGTCTGGCATTTTAGAATATACAACTACAGTAGGAAGGAGATTTCATTAAGGGCTGCTAAATATTTCACACTTGGATCCCTTTATTTGCTTTGAGATAGATGTAAAAAAAAATGAGAATTCCTTTTGAATGCCACACTCCTCCAGATATTCATAATTCATCATGAATTATATCCCACTAAAATTATATGCATCAGAGGGGGCCGGCCATAGCCCAGTGGATAGGGCAGTGGTTCACCACATGGGAGGCCCTGGGTTCGGTTCCTGGGGACCTCTCCGGGCGGGCAGACCACAGTGGGCAGGGCAAAAAGCCACCATGGGCAGGGCAAAAAGCCGCCACGGGCAGGGCAAAGCTACCATGGGCAGGGCAAGCCGCCCGGGAACAGAGCAGAGCTGCCCGGGAATGGAAGCAAAAGTCGCCCGCGAACGGAGCAGAGCCACCTGCGCAGTGAGCTGACTCAGCGCGTCCCTGCAATGGGGGGAGACAGAGCAGACACAGAAGAACACAAAAAATGAACACAGCAAGAGCAAGCAGAAAGGGGGGGATAGGTAACAACAACAACAAAATTATATGCATCAGAGTTTTAAAAAATACTTCTTTCTTCATAACCATTCTTTAGTTTTCTCTTTCCAATTAACTTATGCTTTTATCTTTTATTTATTTCTATTTTCCTTAGTTTTTTTTCTCATGGTCTCTTTTCCATATTAAACTAAATACATAAATCACTTACTTTTTTGCCTTTTTAAATTAAATCTTTCCTTCAAAATGTGCAAATACAGTAAGTGGGAACACATGTACTTATATATATAAATTTATACATACATGTAGGTATATAGTATGCATGTAAAAAATTAAGGTTTATCATGAATAACTGCAATCCTCATTCACACCTCTTGTTTTCCCAAACCACTCCCATACCAATCTCACTGATTTTAGATATTTCTTCTTGTATTTACTTAATCAATTCTAAGTAATGTGGTTAGACAGTTACATTTTGATTGTCCAGTATTATATATATTGATGTAATTTATTCATACCAAATATGGAAATTAGGATTGACTCACTTAGGTCAACACCCTCCCACTACAAACACCCCCTCCCACACACACGTATGCACACACATATACACTTTTCTTCCTCCAAATTTCCCAATATGATATCTAAAATTTTAATTAAATCAATATTTATTGCATTGAAACTATTTATACTTTGCTTTCTGACAAAACTTTTTAATTTTTCTGGAAATTAAACACAGTCTCTTCTTTTTTTTCTCTTGTAAAGTTTCCTATAGCTCTTTCACAAAATATCCCTCAATGGGGCCGGCTCGATAGCCCAGTGGATAGGGCGCCGGCATACCACATGGGAGGCCCTGGGTTCGATTCCCGGGGACCTCTCCTAGCGGGCAGACCGCCTTGAGAATGGCAAGCCGCCATGGGCGGGCCAGAGCTGCCGTGGGCAGGGCAAGAAGCTGCCACGGACAGGCAAAAGCCGCCACGGGCAGGGCAGGTCGCCCGCAAATGGAGCGCAGCCAGCCACCCGCGAACTGAAAGCCGGCCGTGAGCCGACGCAGAGACCGCCCACAAGCGGGGAAAGCCGTGCCTGCGCAGTGTCCACTCTCGGCGCGTCGCCGCAGCGGGGGGGATGGGGAGATATGTAATAAAAATAAAATAAATCTTGAAAAAAAAAATATCCCTCAAACTCTGACAGAGCAGACAGATTCTTCTCATTGGGGTTAAATACATCTATAAACTACAGGTTCTATATTCTTCTGTAAGATATCCCTTCTAGAGCCTTCCATATTTCTGCTTCAAACTGATTAGGCTTTGTGCATTTATTCTATAATTTTTCTTCATCTTCATTCTAGGAACTTCGTTTGTCTTTTTCCTGATTTGCTCTCTTTTGTGGCTCCTATTGCTTCTTTTACTAGATTTTCACTTTGGTGAGAACATGCTCCAGTAGTTTACACACAAAGGGAAAAAAGGAGGCAAATTTTTGGATCCTTTGCATGGCTAAAACTATCTTTACTATATCCTTGATTGAATGTCTTGTTGCATGCAGAATTCTTTGTTGAAAACAATTTTCTTAATTGATTTTGAAGTCTTCTTCGCTATTATTCTCTGGCTCCTAGTATTGCTTTTGAGAAGTGAATATAATTTGCTAATCTTTGTATTTGATCTGTTATTTTTTCCCAGCTGGAAATTTTAGGAGCTCTGCTTTATTCATGATATCATGAAAATTTACATTGATGAATCTCCTTGTGGGTCTTTCTCCATTCATGCTGCTGGCACTTGACAGGCCCTTTAAATTTGGAGATGCATGCCTTTCTGTTATGAAAGGGAAACTTATATCACTTCTTTTACACTTTTCTCCCATCCATTTTCTCTGTATTATCTATTTTTAGAATGTCTGCAGTTGGTATTGGACTTCCTAGGTTGTTTCTTTAATTTTCTTACCTTGTTTTCCCATATTTTTCCTCTCTGAACTTTAAACAGAAAATGCCTTAACTCTATTTTTCAAATGTTTTGTTTCTGTTATCATATTTTTAATATCTGAGAGTATTTTTTATTCTCTTAAGGTTTCTTTCATCTCTATTTAAAAGCCAAGTTTTTGTTTCTTACTTCTAATGGTATTAAAGGTTTTCATGTGTATGTTTTAATTTTCTTGTCTGTTTTTTCCCGGGTTTGTTTTGTGGGGTAGTATCTGGCCCCTGCCTCTCATTTTTAAGAGTTTTCAAATGTCTCATGATTCTGGCTTTTTATTAACAATAAAATAAAGCATAAAATAGGAATTGGTAATCTTTAGAATGTGTGCGCCACTTGTTGAATGATAGTGTCCCTAACAGGAGAGAACATGGCTCCATTATTAGGCTATTCACAAAGGTCTAGGTATTTTATCTCTAGCTGGTCAGTTTCTTTGGTGAGTAAACCATCCTCGCCTGTCTTGCTGGGAGGAGGGTTTAAGCCTCTCTGCTTATACAGTGAGAGCTCAGAGCTGGGGAGAGGAACTGGAGTAGAGAGAGGACAGGTTTCATCAGTAAGTAGATAAAATTTTACTCAATCTTCCTATTTTCAATATGGAGTCTCATTCATGCCTTTTATTGCTGGTCTCTGTGCTTTCTGCTTCAGCAAGAGAAATTTGGAAGTTTGGGAAGACAGGAGGACTCTTAGAGACATGTGTAGTGTGTACTACCTTCTGCCCTTGGCAGGAGAAACAGAGAGGATGTGTATGTGGGTACAACTGCTGTAACTCTGCAGTCCCTTAATATCTCGGGGCTCTATTGAGTCACCTACATTAGTATATTGACTCATATTTATGACTGTTTAGTAGGCCTTTTACTTTCCATGCTGATAAAGCCTGTTTATTTTGGAAAGAGTAAAGACCTATATTTCTGTAAAGAATACAGTTCCATCAGTATGATTATTGTCTAAGAATGTCATCAGCTCATAGTAAACCCAGGCATCCTGCACCATTCTTACTGCCAGACTAGGACAAGAAGAAAATATTTCGGTAACAAAATAATCAGTTTAATTATTTTCATAAAATACATGAGAATAAAGGGTTTAATGTTATCAGCTGAGAGAAAATAACAAGCTCTAGGTAGAAGGTGTCCAAATTAAAATTGAATTACTAAAAATAATAATCTCATTCATTAAGTTACCTCATGCAGTTACTTTGAGGGAGATTTTGCCATAACGGTAAATGCTTAAAGCTAGGCATTCTGTGAGTTTTTCTTGATTTGGCTTATTTGTTAGTTTGTTTGCATGAATCTGGCAGGCATCTAGGTTATACTTGCCTTAAAATGTCTCTAGACTAAACGTGTCTTGGCTATACATATGACATAAATCCTTGGGCCTTAACTGCATATGTAAAATAACACAATGTCTTCACTTTCCTTGGGATATAGATGTAAATTTTTATGTATAAAATATATGGTTATATTTTCTTAATCTGGATAACTAGCCCCACAAGCAAATTATCATATAAAGAAAGACTATTATAAAGTCAATATGACCTTGGGTATATATCCAGAACTATAGTCCCTAGGCAAGTGGGAATGTATAGAATCCATAGGAAACAGGCCCCAGGCTGTTCCAGACAAGATATATTTGGAAGATTTAGTTCAACCAGAGGGTAGTGGCTAGGGAATTAGAGGCTGCCTTGAGGTCTCCCTGAAGACCACCTCAGTGAATCACCAGGGCTAAGATTTATTATAACAAAAATACAGAAAGCAAAATTAGCAAAGGGAAAAGGAACATGGGGCGAGTATGGAGGAAACCAGGCACAAGCTTCCAAAAGTCCTCTCCCCATGCAGACTATAGGATGTGCCTGATCCCTCCAGCACTGAATTATGACAAAGTGTGTAAATTGTTATCTACTAGGGAAACTCATTCGAGACACAGGACCCAAGATTTGTTATTGATGGCTGGACACAAAGGCACCTTCTGCCTATCACATACTAAAATTACACTCCCAGAAGGAAAGCAGGTGTTCACCATATATTAGGTCATTTTCACACACATTTTAAGCACAGTGAGCCACTCTCAACTGTTAGGGAAGAGTGGAAACCCTCCCGAAATTCAAATTCCCAGATGCCAGCCAGGCGCCAAACTTGCAAGGTCTTTCTATGGACTAGTCTCAGGCCTGCTATGTTAAGTCTTTTCTGCACAGAGGTAGTAGAAGGGGAATAAATTTATTGAATATCTAAGTGTGATAATCTTTACTGGGTATTTTCATACTCAGCGTCTCCTTTAATTTTCACAAAATTTCCATGAGGTACAATAGTAGAAGTTCTGGATCTGAAGAGTGAGGGGATGTAATAAAAAGTTCCCAGAGAACTCCCAGCCCTTGATTTGCTAAGACTCTGTTTTAAATGTAGCTGTGGTAACAAACATCTAGAATTGCTACTAAGTCACAGCCAGTGGGCCTCAGACCTCCTTTCCTGATGGGGGATTCTTTTTCTCTTGTGGACTGCATTTCAGCAGATCAGCATTTCCTGCAAATGTAAATGTTGACTTCTCTTCTTTCACCATCCAGTAAAGAGGGCACCCACATCCTGAGTGGGGTTTCTAAACTTTCTGGATTCTTTCCTTGTATGGTAGGTTGAATTATGTACACCAGTGGAAGACGTTCTTATCTTAACACACGTTCCTGTGGTGTGAATTTATTTGTAAATAGAACCTTTTGAAGATGCTATTATTAGTTTAGGTGTAGTGAAGGAGTCAGGGTCTTACTGCATGTTACTGGAGGCTGTATAAGAAGAAACCAGAAGGCAGGGGTCAGAAAAAGCCACAGGGAGGAGCCAGAAGCCAAAATCACCAGAAACCTGAAGAGCGAACACAAAGTGAGAGATCGTCACGTGACCAGAGGTAGAGATGTAAGCCAAGGAATGCCAAAGATTGCAGTCAGCCAGCACCAGAATGCTACAGGTATGCGGAGAAAGCATGGTCTTGCCCACACCTTGATTTAGTACC
>PVKH010019929.1:0-14721 GCA_004027955.1 Chaetophractus vellerosus | reverse complement strand
GACTTGACCATTTTCTCCCTAAACATAGTCTTTCAGTGATTGTGCCTCCCCAGTCTGTTCAGTTTCATGAGTTCAAAACTTAGGAGTCATCCTTGTCATCTTGCTCTCTCTGATCTTCTATATCCAGCTTATCATTGCCATATCAGTTTTTCTTCTAAATATTTGTCAAATCTGTCTACTTCTCTATATGTCCATTTCCGTCACTCTTTTCAAAGTTATTGTCTAAGGCTCAGGCTTCTGCAATAGTCAACTAACTGATCTCTGTGAATCCTTTCTACCCCCTCTGATCTCTTCACGAAATCAGACCTAGAGGGGAACTTCTCATGATGCAAATATTATGTTGCTGCCCTACTTTAAACACTTCAAAGGCTTCCCATTCCTCAGAGGATAAAGACTAAATTTCTTCACATAAATTACACAGCCAAGCACAGTTTGCCTGCTCTACAGGCTTGTCTTACACAAGGCTCACTCTCCCTTTCTGTGCTATAGCCACTTTGAGTTTGCCACTTCCTATCCCACACTTTCCAGATTTTATCTCAAGTGCTAAAATCTTCAAATAAGCTTTTCATATACCCCATTCAGGTCAGAACTCTCTTAACGTGCCGAAACACTCCTTGGCAGCACTGACCACAGTTATAATTTTACACTTACCTGGGTGACTTTGTTTAATGTCTATTTCCCGTTTGTCCATTAGCTTCATCAAGGCGGGGACTATGCCTGTTATTTTGTTGTCAAGGTTTTGTTTTTTTATTTCTTTGTATTAGCATTTGTATTTCTAGAGTACTGTCTGACCCATATAAAGTGACCACTAATTTTTTATTCAACGAATTAATAAATATTTACTAAGGGTTTTTTTTTTCCTCTAAAAGAAACTTTTGAGTTGGGCTTAGTAACATATCCAAATTTTGGGCAGACCTTGCTAATTATGAACTATCTTTTCCTTTGTGTGTGCATTTGTGTCCTTGAATGTAAGACGTAGATGATGGACTTAGTTCTCATTCTGTTTTGTATCATTTGGAATCTCTTCCACATGGAGGGCTCCCATTAACTTCAAAGGAAGCCCTGCACATGGAAAAGATACACAGGAAAAAAGTGAAAAAAGTAGAGCCCTGATTTTCATCATGGTTAATGGCCTGGATCTTGTAGAGGTTTAGGTGAGTAAACTCTGAGAATAAACAGCTCACCCTTTTAGTGAATTCCTCAGAAATAGCTGTGCATGTGGCAGAAATAATGCAGTTGGACAAATTTTAATTTTGGGGTACAATGAGAAGGGAGGAAATTCTTTAGGAATAATTCTGAAAATCAAGTTAGTAAAATAGCCTAGTGAGGCTCAGCGGCCCTTGTTATTTGAATGTGGGCTAATGTGCTGAAAGTGAGACTTGATGGAAAGTGATTTCAGTTGCTTTTAAAGGACAGACTGATTGGAAGAAGATGGAGGCACCATGGAAATAGTCCTTGTGGTTTGGGGCAGTCCAGAAAAAAAGTGGGAGGGAGATTCTTTAGATTAGGTAATGAGATTATTTCATGAGACAAAAACTTGAAGTTCTTTTTAATTTATAGAATTTTATTTTGGTGGCTACAGTTTAAATTTAGGCCAGTGTTGTTAGGTAGAGGTTTGATTTTACAGAGAAAAACCATAAAGTTATTTTTTGGCGGTTGTGTCTCCAAACAAAAAAAGGAATTTGATAGAAATATTAAATATTGGTTCCTTATTTTCAATCAGTTTTTATTGGTACATTGTTAGTATGTTTTCAGTCAATCAGATCAGCTCCTTATTTTAAATTGACAAGCTTCTTTCATCACAATGACTTCCCATATAATATTCCAGCATCATTTCTTTTTATGTTCTGCTTTAGGGTTATTTATTTCACTACTGGATTGTTTGTAATCTGCTTTAGTTTTCCAACATGTTGTGTTCATTACACATTAAAGGGAATCTCAATAAATTGCCTGTTTTAAACAAGCCATAATGTGATGTCAACTTACATTTTTAATGACATGAATATTGTAGATTACATGGAAAATACAGGAAAATTGTAGGAGGAAGTGAATATAACTATATCTTGCCACCAATATTCAATAATAGTTAACATTTTGATGTATATTATCATTTTTCTATGTATACATTAAAAATGTAACTGTATACCGTGCATAATAATTGGTATTGATCTAAAGTACTTATCTGAGTCCTTTCTATATAATAATTCAGTGATCCTCATAACAACTTCATGTGATAGGCATTATTATTATCAGTGTTATATGAGGAAATTGAGGCAAAGAGAGATTAAAGGACACAGCCAAGGTCACACAGCTAGCAAATATTGAAACTAGGAGCCAATCTCAGACAGCTTTACTCTAAAATCTTGCCCAGTATTAGTATTCCCTTTCAAAAAATTTTTTCTCTCATTATGCATTAGGTATTTTTGCTCACTTTAATTAAACATCACAGGATTATTTCATAAACTTTTAACGAGTTTCCTGTTAGACAAATAGGTTGTTTCTAATTGCTTGCTATTAGAAATTATACTGTAGCCAACATCCTTGTATGTGTTATGGGTTAAGGCTCTGAAATCAGACCACCTGAGAGATTTTATTTTATTCTAGAGCTAAGAGGGTGTGCCCTCTTAGTTTGCTGTGCAAAGTGGAACAAAAAGCCAACTGGAACAAAAAGCTCCTATAAGGAAGGCCTGTTGGTTATGAGCATGGGCTTGACAGTTAAACAGACAGGAGATTGATTACAATTTCCTCATTTGCAATGAGGAAAATATTACCTCCCTCATGAGCTTATTATGTATTGGCTTTTATAAAAATATATTTTATTACAAAAGTTGTGAACTTATAAGACAATCATGCACATGTTGTAGAATTCCCATACAACACCCCTTCACCAACACACCACACCATTGTGGAACATTTGTTACAGATTATGAGATAATATCATCAGACTATTACCAATAACCATGGTCCATAGCATACATTTGGCATATTTTTTCATACCCCCCCATTATTAATACATTACATCTTTGGCATTGATGCAAGAATATTGAAATACTGTTATTTATAGTCCATAGGTTACATTAATTTTATTTTTCCCATGCTTCTCCACATTCTCACCACCCTGCAATTGTGACGTATATCTGTTCTAGCTCACAGAAGGACATTCTTGCATTGGTACTATTAACCACAATTCTCATCCACCTCTGGGTTCATTGTGTTATTCAGTCCCTAGATTATTCTCCAGCTTTCTTTCAACTGATATTCACATCCCTAGACTACCCTTTTCAGCCACAATCCTATTTATAATGAGGTTATTATGTAGATTAAAAAAATAATATGGATGAAGCACTTAGCACAATGCCTGATACAGACCAAGTGTTTAGTAAATGTTAGCTGTTGTTGTTATCCTTGAATTCCTAGAAATGGAGTCAAATTGTATTCTTAACTCTACCTATTTTTTATACTTAGGAAACTCTGCTCTGATTCCCTAGAAGGTTACAGCCATGAAAAAAAATATCCAAACATACAGCTGTCACTGAGCCAATTCATTCATAGTAGTGACAAATTGATTTTGTTGTCTTGAAAACAAAACAAAGAAGACTTTCATCAAATATTTTATTTTGCATCTTAACTTGATTATTCATCAAAACCCTTTATACATCTTTCACATTATTTGCTTGCTTTCACAGCTCCTTTATTCCCAATCATAAGATTAACTAGATGTGAGATTCTATTTTTTACATTATTATCAGGCCACTGATAAGACACAGTAGGACATAGTAATGGTGGGCCTCATTTGTGATCAGTATGGGCAGGGTACCTGGCACAGTGCCTGGCTCATCCTAGGAATTCAGTAAATAGCTGTTGACTGACTTATCAAGTGTCTTAGGTGAGAAAGACCTTGTGAACACTTTCCTGAATTGAATGTATTACTCAAAACTGCAGGCACAAGTGCCCTCTTTTCTCAGTTACAGCGTGGGCCCTCTGGGCAGGGTAGGTCCTGAGAGGAATGCAGGAGAGGCAAAGGCCCTGGACTACACTGACCTTGTTTATCCTTCCAGACTTACCAATCTGAAAAGTCACTGTACTCCTGTACTCAGTCACTGGAGTGGAATGAGCAAACGAACCATAGGAGTGCCTCTCCATCCATGTTCTAATATATTACACTTCAGTAATAAAATGTCAATAAATTAGAAATGTCCTCATTGTGAATATGAACTCCTTCCTTTGAAGTGTCCAGAAAATAAAGTCCAAAGATTACTTTCCCAAAAGAGTTTGCAAGGTCTGTGATACTTACGGAATTAAATTCTAACATCAAGCTAAATTCCTCTCCCAAGTTTTACTCTCTCAGCCTCAACCAGAGGGATTCTCCTGCTCAGCTGGAGTTGGGGTTCCTTCAGCAGTTGCAGCCTGAGCTGACCTCTGAAAGAATGGGTCATTCCTTCTGGGCTGCAGAAGCTGAGATAGTCTCTGATGTTTCTCACTGAGTAAATAATGCAACAAATGGGGCACAAAAGATAAATCCAGCACTAGTTCCATATCAACCACATTTAATAAAACAAATTGATTTCTTAGCCTTTAAAACAGTTATCCCTGGCAATGTTCATATTCCCAGACCCCTTTGGTAAGTGTTGACACTGACCTTAACAGATATTTAGTAGTGCTGAATGAAAGAGGGCAGGAGAAAATCTTCCTGGTTTTAGCCCTACCACATTGCTAATCAGTTTTTTCTAGTTGTTTGTGAACCCATAAATTATTAGGAGAAATCTCTCCCTAAGAGGTTAGTTTTGCCACTATGCATTTACCACCAAAGGGGAAAGCCATCTATACATATTGTACCAGTGAAGGATACTTGAAATATTGCTGTCTGATTGCAAAGTGTAGGAATTTGCACTGGTGGCAGCCCTAGTCACCAGGTCTTACTTAAGTTAATTGTTCCTTTTCCCATGCACTATATTCAAAACCTCATAATTTTTACTTCCCTTTTGCCTTTGTGTTCTCTTTAGCCTAGGCCTCCTGAGGAGACTTCCTTCCCTCTATGTAATTTAACCAGAGCCAACATGAAAACATGTGTTGGGGGTAGACCCTTGAGTCTGTAAATAAACAACAGGAGTTAAGGCTAGCTCTTCACATTTCCCTCCTTGTCTTGGCCCTGTGTACAGAATAGCACTAGGGACAGATGATCTTACCCTTCCTACCTAGGCCTTGCCCTGATAAAGTAAAACTAGAAGCTCAAGAGTGCTCTGTGGTAATAAAGGACCTCAATGTGTTATGGTTTAAAAGTAGTAAATTTAGTTCCAATTCCAGGCCTACCAGGCCTGTATGTGGAAAACTCCTTTCCCTATAGCTGAATCTTTGCATCAGGCACACCTGCTTAGAAAATGTTCTGCCTGCCAAATTCAAGAATGAGCAGCCTGTATGCTGAGGATGCCTGTGTTTGCAAAGGTAGGTCCCTGCTAACCAGCTGGGTGACTAGCCTGCTCTATACCTTTGCTTGGACTCCCACCATTTGCCAAGGTAGGCCCTAAATTCTGCCAGAATGTAAATTCTACCTTTATAGAAGCAGTCACTCACTTATGCATATAAGACTGTGGAAAAGCTTTTGTAATCTATGAAGGTCAAAATACCAAATGATCTACAGTTTATAACCTCCACTCAGGCTGCAAGAGTTAAAAGCCAGCTGCACAGCTGAAAAAACCTTGCATGGTCTACCATAAGCAAGGCCAAGGTCAAAACGCCCTGCTCACAAATAAAGTTGAAGGCCCAAAGCCTTGGCCACACCAGAACTTTTCCACATGTACTTTTTTCTCCCCATAATTTTATTCCTTGTCTGTGTATTAATTTTATGACCCAGTGTGCTGGCCAGATGTTGGTGTCTGAACTTACCCCTAACATACAGGCTTTGCCTGCTCTGACAAGGCCTGCCTTCTTATAGCAAGAAGAAAACTAACTAGAACAGGTATTCTGTAAGGTAGGCTGGCTATATCTGCCCTGTTTCTTCTAAAACGGGTGAAGGAATAGAGGGAGTAGAAGGTTGGTGTATTATGCAAATGGAGCTTCTTCCACTTGGAGGAAGGAAGCTGAGTTCTCCTCAATAGACTTCTTCCAGTCTTCCCATTGCTATTCTTACAGTTGTTTGCAAAGTTTCTGTATTTGGCAAAAGAAACTTGGATGATACTTATGGCAGTAAATTTTGAAAAATGGTTTGTCTCCAGCCTTACAAATAAGAACATGCCCTTTCAGTTCTAGAGTTCCTTTCTAGTCATGTAATTATGGGCTTGCTAGTGCTTGTTTACTTGCGTACTCAAAACAGAATTTGATATTCAAACACTAAGCGGCTATAAATGGTTTACACTGAATGTTGATGGATTTGTTTTGTTAATTTTAAATTTGAATATACAATTAACATTTTATATGATTTAGTTCTCTACCAGGGGACTCTAAAACCAATCCCATTTCTCCTGAGGTACCAGGGGCCAGGGATTCTACACGGGACCTTGTTTATGCGAAGCTAACGCTCAACCACTGAGCCACATCAGCTCCCCTGACTTGGCGCCTTCATTTGTTTTGCGTGTTTTTGTTGTTGTTGTTTGTTTGTTTGTTTTTCAGGAGGCACCAGGAACCAAACCCGGGACCTCCCATGTGGGAAGCAGGCGCCCAACTGCTTGAGCTATAACTGCTTCTCCTGACATTCTTTTTGAATTTTATTTATTTAGTCTTTGTCTTCTTTCTCACTTTATTTTTAAAATTAAAAATAGAAACCCTGTACCCATTATGCATTACTTCCTCATTCTCTACCAACTCCTATCCCCTACCCCTGGCCCTGGTAAGCTATATTCTTTCTGTCTCTATGAATGTGCATATTCTAGATATTTCATATAAGTGGAATCATACAAGAGCTGCCCCTTTGTGTCTGACTTATTTCATTCAACACGATGTCTTCAGAGTTCATCTATGCTGTAGCATGTAGTAGAACTTCATTTTTGGGAGGGGGGTGGCTGAATACTATTCTACTCTATGTATATACTATATTTTATTCATCCATTCATTTGTGAATGGACATTTGGGTTGCTTCCACCTTTTGGCTATTGTAAATAATGCTACTATAAACATTGGTGTACAAATATCTGTCTGAGAACTGCTTTCAATTCTTTGGGGCATATACCTAGAAGTGGGATAGCCAGGTCATATGCTAATTCTGTGTTTAACTTTCTAAGGAACTGCCAAACTGTTTTCCATAGTGGCTGCACTATTTTACATTCCCACCAAAAAAATGTTAGAGGGTTCCTATTTCTGTTTGCATTTCCCTTATGGCTAATGGTGTTGATCATCTTTTCATGTGCTTATTGGCCATTTGTATATTTTCTTTGAAGAAATGTCTATTCAGTCCTCTGTCCATCCATTTTTTAATTGGGTGGTTTGTGTTTTTGTTATGAGGTATTTTGTTTTGTGTTTCTGTTGTGAGGTGTATGTTAAACACTTATCAGATATATGGTTACCAAATTTTTCTCACATTCTGTAGATTGTCTGTTGACTCACTTGATGATGTCCTTTGTTGCACAAACATTTTTAATTTTTATGAAGTCCAATTTATCAATTTTTTTCTTTTATTGCTTATGCTTTTTATGTAAAATCTGAGAATCCATTACCTATACAGGGTCCTGAAGGTATTTCCCTGTGTTTTCTTCTTAGAGTTTTTTTTTTATAAAGCAGTTCCATCAGTTGTTTTTTTTAAAAGATTTACTTTATTTATTTGTCTCCCCACCTTGTTGTTTTTCACTCTCTGTCTGCTCTCTGTGTGATTGTTGTGTGCTCCTCTTTCTTTTTAGGAGACACTGGGAACTGAACCTGGGACGTCCCATGTGGTAGGCAGGTACCCAACTGCTTGAGCCACATCTACTTCTCACTTCTGAGTTTTTTAGTCTAGCTGTTATATGTAGGTTGTTGATCCATTTTGAGTTAATTTTTTTATATTGTATGAAGTATGGGTGCACTTTCATTCTTTTACATGTGAGCATCCAGTTTTCCCAGCACCATTTGTTGAAGAGACCATTATTTCCCCATTGAATGGACTTGACACCCTTGTCAAAAATCATTTAACACCCTTGTCAAAAATCATTCGGCCATAGATGTGTGGTTTTATTTCTGTACTATTCTATTATTCTGTACTATTCTATTCCACTGGTCTATATTTCTGTACTTGTGCCAGTACCATGCTGTTTTGATTGCTGTAGCTGCATAATAAGCTTTGAAATCAAGAAGTGTAGGTCTTCTAACTTTGTTCTTTTTCAAGGTGGTTTTGGTTAGTCAGGGTCCCATGTACTTCTATATGAATTTGATGATTAGCTTTTCTTTTTCTGTGAAGAAGGCTATTGGAATTCCTTAAACTTTCTATGACAGCAACTCACTTGCTGACAACATTCAATGCTGAACATAATTCCATAGGTTCCAATAAAGGACTGTGGGCCATGTGCAGTTACAACATGGCAATCCTACTCTTTTTCTCTCCAAATAAGAAAGAGTATTGGAATGCAAATAAATGTGATGTTGTAGGGATAATATTGAATCTATTCTAGTTATTTTTACATAAATCCTTTACAAATTTCATTTTAACTATTATTAGTAACTCATAATTTCTCTGTAGCTCAGTTGAATATATCTACTGAACTAAATGATGTTTAATAAATATCCTTTTCAGCCATAACATTGAATGCTTCTAGAAATAGTGGTGCATTGTTGAGAGATGACTCCAATGGTGTTTGTTGCTTCACATCATCTTCAACTCCAAAATTCCAATCTTGCCTTCACTCACATACGTTTACTTAATATCTAGGGTTTTTTTGTTTCTGTTTTTTTTTTTCTTTTTACCTTATCAGACTCTCTAGTCCCTTTATCTTCTCATTTTCTATCTCTCTTTAGCCTCTTCCTGACTTCATTTCTCTGTCTGACCTAGATTGAATGAGTTAACACCTGAATTACTCTCCTGCCCTAAATCTTCCAAATCTTTATGTACTTAGGCTGTTTGGACCCAGAAATTCATCTCTTAAATGTTTCTAATTCCCCAGGATTCTACCTGAAGCCACTGCTATTCTCACTTGGAGTTTTAACTACCATCTATAAATATTGATAACTTGTATTGGGGATTGAATCATGCCCCACAAAAGTATGTTCACTTACCAGCCCCTGTGGGGGAGAACCCATTTGTAAATAGAACCTTTGAAGATGTTATTAATTAAGGTGTACCCAAACTGAATGAGGGTGGGCCTTATTCCAACATGGCTGAAGTCTTTATAAGCAAAGGAAATTGGACGTGAAGGGAGAGGAGCCATGGGGAGCAGCCAGAAGCTGGAAGCAAGTGGAACCTGGAAGAGAAAGGAGACAATGCTGCCATGTATATTTCTATGAGATGGAAAAGCCAAGGACCAAGCATGTCTGGCAGCCAGCCCCAGAATATCACAGTCTTTAGGGAGAAAGCATTGTCTTGTCGACATCTTGATTTTGGACTTCTAGCATCAAAGCCATGAGTCAATAAATTCCCGTTGTTTAACCCAACCCATAGCATGGTATTTGGTTTAGCAGCTGGGGAACTAAATCATCCTGTGAGCCTATATCACCAGATATAACCTCTTCCTTTTGCTTCAGAGGTCAGGTCATCTTCCAATGTATGCTTCCAACAGGAACTTCAAATTCAACATGGCCTTTTTTTTTTTTTAGGTCTGATATTTGACTAAAACTTTTATTGCACTGATTATATGCATAAGGTTTCTTTCCACTGTGTATTCTTTGATGTTTATATTTAACAAGGTCGAATGAAGACTAAAACATTTAGTACAATCACTGTATGGGTAGGGTTTTTCTCCAGTGTGAATTCTCTGTTGTAGAATAAGGTTTGAGCTCTGACTGAAGGTTTTCCCACACTGATCACATTCATAGGGTTTCACCTTCATGAATTCTATGATGTTTAACAAGATCTGATCTTCGGCTAAACATTTTACTGCATTGATTACATGGGAACACAATTTGTTAATACAGTGGCCATGTATATTATTAAAAAGTAAGTGCACATTTATTAGAGATATGTACTTGAAATTAATTTTTGGTGCTGCCAGGGAGTGAGACCACTAAAATAAATTCAGTGAAACTGGATCTATTCTGACGTTAGCACACATACCTCTCCAGCATCAACTACTTTCTCCCTACTTTACACTTCCTGCATCAACTGGCTCTTTCATATTTTGTTCTTCTTTGTCTTTCTTTCTGGTAAAAAAATAAACAAACTACTTATTGGTCTGATTATTCCTCTCTCATGATCTTCTGAGGTACTATCTCCTCAAGGAAAGTCTATTACAACTTCCTAATTGTGCTGAGTGCTCCTCCTCTTGGTTGGCACACTACAACCAATACTACACTATTATATTCAAATCATCTGTTTATGGGTCTGCCTTCCCCACTAGACTATAAAATTCTTGAGGTCAGGGATTGTGGCATCATCATGCTTTTTTTCATCTTGGCATTTGATAGATACTTAATAAATGTTTGTTGAACTAAGTTCACAGGTCTCTTTGATGGAGCTAACCTATTCTACCAGTGGGTGAAATAGTGATCTACTTACTGCAATTTGTGGGATATCTGGAAGACTTCCTTTCTACCCAGAGATACTGTATTAGTCAGCCAAAGGGGTACTGATGCAAAGTACCAGAAATCTGTTGGCTTTTATAAAGGGTATTTATTTGGGGTAAAAGCTTACAGTTACAAGGCCCTAAAGAGTCCCTCTCAAGGCTGCTTTCTCACCAAAGTCAGTTGCCATGTGTTGAAGCAAGAAGGCAGGTGATCTCTGCCTGGTCTCTCTTTCCTTCTTCTTCTTAAGGCTCCATGGGCCCAACCTCTTCCAATCTCACTGTAGGCTGGCATAAAGCTTGTCTCTCAGGGCTTCCTATATCAGTCTGGCATAGGGGTCGTTTCTTTCCAGGCCTTATCAGCTGCTCAGCTGCTCTGTTCTCTTCAGTGGCAAACTATGAGGCAAATGGCTCATCTCTCTTCCTGGGGCTGTGGGTTCAAAATTCTCTCCTCATTGGAATTGTCCTGTATGACATTGCAGTGACGGATATAGGCCATTGTATATTTTGTCATAACCTACAATATTGTGCAGGACAAAGTGTAAACTATAATGTAAACTGTAATCCACGGTTAGTAGCAGTGCTTCAATATGTGTTCATCAGTTGTAACACATCTACCACACTAATGAGGGATGTTGATGATGTGGGAAAGCGTGGGAGGGGAGGGAGTAGGGCATATGGGAATCCTTTATATTTTTTATGTAACATTTATGTAATCTAAATCTTCTTTAAAAATAAAAATAATAATTTAAAATTTCTTTCCTCTTCTGTGTCTATGGAACTCTCTCTCTTCTTCTGTGTCTTCTTAAGTGAGTGTCCATTTATATCAGCCCACTAAGGGAGCAGGGACTCAACCCTGAGTCACGTAATTGATGTGGTCAAATCAAAGCCCTAAACTTTTATCTAGTAAACTTAAACCCTTTGAATTTAATACCATCAAAGGGGATCACACCCAGAGGAACAGACCAGTTTACAAACATAATTTTTCTTTTTTGGGGAGATTGATAAATAATATCAAACTGCCACAGATACCAAATAAAACGAAACAATCAGTTTATTTTCATTGATTAGTAGGATTGGTATGCTATTTGTAAGCCCTGGTAGGTTGGGTAATAATATTAGTATGAAATAATTTAACTTGTTCCTTCTTACTAACAATTAGATAACATAATTTGCTTTAAGGAAAATGAAGTTTTGATTGTATATATACATGCAATTTCTTTCAACATCTAGTATGTATAAGGATCACCTTGGAAAAGTGTTCAGATGTAGATTCCTGGGCTCATGTGTATAAATTCTGATTCATTCAGACTGTGAAGTGGTGTAGGGATCTGTAGTTTAGAATATACACTGATGATTACGATATAGCTGATAAAACCATACTTTGAGAAACTCGGATGTAGAGGGTAAGAGGCAGGGGTAATTTTGAACAATAGATAGGACTACCTTAGTATAGATCTTAGTGGGATTTTATACAGGGATCTATAAAAGCCATAAATAATTAAAAGAAAAATGGGCATCTGGGAGATATGGAAATGAGAATTTGAAGGATGACAGGTACTGGGAGTTTGGAGAGAGGCTTGGACGATCAATAAAGGTGACCTTGGCTTATTTCACAATTTTCTCTGGAATTGGCCTTCCTCCTTCAACTAGAAAATTTGGTGGCAATATAAAATGAATATAAAAATGAAATCTGATTATTAGAGCATTTACATCTTCCTTTAGGATTTGACATTCATTATTCATTCAATAAATAATTTTACGATATATTGGATAGATATTGAACAATTTAGATATAAGATGATTTTTGTCATTTAGGATATCATATCATTCCATGTATTTCCAGTTCTATGATAGCAAAAATTATCTCACATAAAAGAGATGATAAACTATGCCCTATGGAAAACAGAATTTATTTTATAACAAATGTGAGAAAAAATTGTATTTCACTTACATGCCACTTGCAAATTTCTGTTAAATTTCTAATCCAACTCTCTAATGTTTTAAAATTTAATGGCTGTTTAAAGATTTTATGAAGATACTACATGTTTTGTAGCATGGCAAATAACAACCAGAAGTAGATAGGCAAATCAAGACCATTAAAAAAACTCCAAACTTTTAATTTTAGCATATTGTTTCAGCTTACTCCCTGTCTTCTTAATGAGGAACAAATCGGTTGCCTTGAGTTTCTTTTCACCATTTGCTGGCTAGTCTCTGGTGGAAATCCTGTGTCATACAAAACAGGCAAACAAATGGACCAGTAGGCTGGAAGGAAAAGAGGCAGTGGTCATGGAGAATTGATTATTGTTCATCCAGTCCACTAAATAAATATGTTTTAATTGTACCAGCATTACCATAAATAGGCCTGGCACAAACCTACTCTTCTGCCTCATTTCATTCCTGTCTGTTTTAGTCACTCTGCTTTTGTCATCCATATAAATCTTTGATTTTGATTTCATCTCTCACAAGTGAGACTTTCTTCTGGTCATCTGCACTTTTGAAAGATAAATTATTCTTGAATAGCTTATGGAGGTTGAGCTTTGGGGGAACAATGCTGTTCTTACTATAATTTGTATCTTGTTTTTAACTTCACTTAATCTAAGACTTGTGCCCTCAATTGACTTCTGTTAAATGAAAGGTCTCTGCCAATTTCTGCTCTTTTGTAGGTGATTCGCAAGGGTTGGCTAACCATCAGCAACATTGGCATCATGAAAGGAGGCTCTAAGGGATATTGGTTCGTCCTTACTGCCGAAAGCCTGTCTTGGTATAAAGATGATGAGGTAAGTCACAGAGAGTGACAAGAGTTTCCTTATGTGTTTCTAATTTTAAATTAATTGCTATTATTGTGATATACAAATTTGAGACATGAGTGGTTCTCTTTCAGTATGAGTTAGCCTGGGGTGTTCATTTGAAGAGGCACTATTTCTTCCTCATAGATATTTAATTTTACAATATTTCCCTCACTTTTTCTTTCCTGTTTATTTCTTTTGTGTAGTCATCATGTTTGTTTACCTGAAGAAATGGAGTTAGGGAATAGCAGTTGGAAACTTTCTCTTCTTTAAAATAATGTCAAGACACTGGTACAATGGAAGAAATTTTCATTAAATAATGTGTTGAAAAGGTACTAAAACATCTTTGAAATGAGATTAATAGTAATGACACAGAGTTAATAAAGCTTTTTGGAACTGTTTGCATTTGTCTCAAATGACAGGCTTTTGAAAATGTCCAAATCACTATCCTTCAAGTGAGTTCCAGAAAAGTGTTTATAAAAATTTTGTTTTTTGAGAATTTGATATCTATGTAAAGCATGAATTATAATCATTATGGTGTTCTGGTTCATGTTAGTTGTTGATATTTTTGGTCTTGTGATTTACTATTCATTTAAATCTGATGCCTATAAAAAGTATAAAGATATGTCCTGTCAGTCTTGCAGACTCATTAAAGTGCTATAAAAGTGATATTGCTAAATTTACAAGGGCATGGATGGAAATTAGACTGTTTTTTGGAATTTGAATAGCTTTGGTCTGATCTGAGAAGGTTTTGGTGCTAATAATGCAGCATGCAAACATTAAGATAAGAATACTCCATGATGGCAAAACTACTTTCAGGTGAGATTGTCTCAATTTTATTTGGCTGTAAAGGTCATATATTTCAGGGTTAAATGTCCTTCCTGTCTGTGCTCTATATCTTTTGGAAGCATTTCAAGTCACTTTTGTCAGTTCTTGGAGGAAAAGTTTCGTGTTTTATATTATTTCCATTTTCCAAGTGCTTTGTGCACAATAGTGTGCTGATTGTACATGCTGTAAATATTGGGTAATTAGTTGATTGCCACTTAATTTTCTGCAGTGAGAGAAATAAAATTCTATAGAGATGTCGAAAGAAAAATTCTATTCAAAAGCTTATATTTAAAATTTTATGTCATCTATTTCACTGTCTCAGTTATAAGTGGAATTGGTCATTGTGAGAGTCTGAGGATTAGCAATGGCTTCTTTCTTATACTGGCTATTTGGATATCTCTTTTGTTCTGTGGCAAGCCCTAGTATTTATTTATTTATTTATTTATTTATTTATTTTAAAGATTTATTTATTTTATTACATATCTCCCCTT